>CAJVPV010003610.1:0-11060 GCA_910591835.1 Acaulospora morrowiae | reverse complement strand
GTTATATCGCGTTGCGTCACATGATTTACCGGTAACTATAAGTCATGTGATCTGGCACGTGACAATGCATAAAAAAAATTGGACCCTCTATAAAAAAATATGTGAGTTAAGGTGATAGGCACCATATTCCAATTGATCCCAGTATTTACAATGAAGCCATCGAAGATTTTGCTATTGAAGAATTTAATTCCACTCTTGATCTCTTATCTAATAATAAAATGCCAGAACTCTCTGGAGTTCTATATGAAGCTTGGAAATCCTTATCCAATGAAACAAAACCTGCTGTTCTAAAAGTCCTTAACACTGTTCTATGAAGTGAACAACTGTCCAAGGAATGGAAAGAGGCAAACATTTGTTTTCTCCCCAAAAAACTAATATGGTCTTACAATATTGTAGACACCAGATCAATCACACTTCTAAACTCAGGAAGGAAAATTTTCACTAAAATAATCAATACTAGATTCTCCAAAATCATCAAAGAAAACAATATTCTCTCCGAAGCCAACTTCACAGGTCTCCCTGATCAAAGCACTTTTGAACCCCTCTCTTTAATGTCCTCTTCATTAAACCAAGCCAAAAATCTAAACAGACATATTTGGGTTGTCTCTTTTGATATTGCAAAGGCTTTCGATTCAGTACCTCTTGACAGCTTGTATAAAGCCATGTCCAGAATAAGTCTCCTCTCTAAATTTAAAAATATATCGTTAAACCTCCTCACAAATAGAACTACTGAAATCAATCTTAACAGTTACTTCTCTGGCAAATTTCAAGTAGACAATGGCATAGAACAAGGCGAAACACTAGTTTCACTCTGGTGGGTAATATTCTATGACCCTCTAATATCCAGATTACTCCATCCTTTACCAGAAATCAAATTCAATGTATTAGCCTACATGGACGACCTAGCCATTCTGGATAACAAACACGATGACCTGCAAAAAGATATGGATATTTTTGCGAACTTTTTAGAGATTAATGGAATCAAATGTAATGCCGAAAAAACAAAAATAATCTATACAGGCAGCAACAAAAGCTCAGAAAGAAATTTATCTTTCAACTTATTGGGAACAAACTTGTTCACTCTTGACCATAAACAACCCCTCAAATACTTGGGCTGCTACTTTTCCGGTTTCAATTCCATGCAAGCAACTGTCAAGCAACTTCTGTCAGAATCCTTAGAAATCTCAAAATCCATAATTCAAGCAAAAAATTGGAATGGTCCTATAGCCAAACAAGTGGCTCAATGGATCTTATAAACAAAAATGGAATATGCTCTTAATATTTCTTTTCTGAACAAAACCAATCTCTCGATTTTACAAAGAAGTTTAAACAAAATCTGTAAAAGTAAATACCATCTTGAAAGGATAATACCAGACCCGATAATTTTTTCCCCTTTAGGTCTGAATGTAACAAATCTAGAAGACAGACAAGACATCACTTTAACAAAATTAATCTTGATGAGATTAAATAATTCCTGTACCAGAGAAACAACTCTCAAAGAAACATTATCAATTCAACAATCCTCTGCAATCTGGAAATGCCCACTCCATCAACCTGAATTTTTCAAAGAGAAAAATAATTGGATACTCGAAGCAGCTTCTATAGCTTATAAATATCAAATAAGCCTCTGCCCTCCACACTGTTCTCTGAAAATACACAACAGTGACCTCTCCATAGGATTAAATACATACCTTAACTCTAAAAATGCCCTTAAGGCATTCCAATTGGGAATTAAAACAATGGAAGATATCTTGATAAGAGATTCTTCAACAAAACTCGAATGGGACCAATTACTCACCAGAGAAAAGTTTGCCGACAACAATATAAATCTCACAAAAACACCTAACTGGTTTAATGAAATTAGCATCTCCCCAATATTAAAGGAACTTCTTTCACAATCCCTTGTTCAGAAAATCGATATTTTGCCTTTATCGAAGGCTCCTCTCTCAGGATCATTAAGAAAATTGATTACTTATCAGATATTTCTATTTCTGGAACATTATTTGATAGAAACATCAACACACTTTCTGAAACAAATACAAAACTCTCGATTCTTCCACAAACTAAAACCCTTTCAATCTAGGTTAAATGCAAAAGAAAATTAATTATTCTCAATCCAATAGACGAAATAATTGATACCTTAATGGATATACCCCCACAAACAAACTCTCAAATTACAATTTCCTCTACTTCAAACTTCCTACCTCACACATCTGAATGGAAAATTGCAACTATATCACAAGCAGTCACCATAGTAGGAACTTCTACTTACTCTTTCAAACCAATAAAGGATCACTCCCTGGGTCTTCTATTGGCAATAAAACACATTTGTCTCAATGTCCAGCCCAACTCATCTTTTATCATCTCATCAAATATTATTTCCAATCTGTCGGTGCCTTCATATGTCAACAGAAGAGTCAAATCAACATTCAGCCAATATAAGTTCAATATTACTCAACTCATTAATCAAAAAAACCTAAACATCAATTTCAATACTCAGGAATTCACTCTTACACCCACCTCTAATCTTGAAACTTTTGATTGAAAGCCATCAAGCTTCACAACATCCTCTCTTATTTCCGGTGCTTCTTTTTCAAACCCTATTTCATGGGTAAAGATAATTACTAAAACCAAAAGGAAACTTCATACCAGATTGATAAAATCATGGTCAAACAGATTAAACTGGGACTTAGATCCAATTCTTATTGAACAACATAACCAGTCTACAACACACGAAAAATTTAAATTCTCCACCCTACTGGCTTTTAAAATAAATATTCTCTGTCACAATTTACCTACAAGAGCAAAACTAAACAACAGATATTCTCAACTTTACCCTAGCAATCTTTGTCCACACTGCAATTCTGCACCTGAACATTTCGATCACATCTTTGCATGCCCTGAGAATCGAATTACCCTAAAACCCCCCCAAAAAAAATAATAATAGTAATTAATAACTTCATTGACAAAAGCAACAAAGTTAAAAACAAAATAGAAGCAAAAAACATTATCAGCAATATATCAGTTACTGGATCCTTATTGTATGAATGGGTGGCTGGCATCTCATCACCTCCAATAGATCTATCCAATAAACACAAGGGCTCAATTGCGAAAAAAGCACTGGAAATAATTTTCAAATATATATGGCTCCCAAGATTAGCAACAGCTAATACTTCCCTTTCTTCAGGTATTCGATGGAAAAAACTTACTATTTCAACTCAACAACCTTCTGCCCAGAAAAAAATCCTTCCTCCCACCGACTTACTTTTAAACTGTTTCTCAAAAATGAATCCTATCAATATCCTTGATGTGGCAGTAAATATTTATATCAACAAAATCTATTTAATCAATAATATATTTCCAACATTTTCTAGCACTGTTCATAGATAGAGCAAGCGCCGTCCATCCTTACTTCTCTTAGTAAGCCTCTTTGAGGTACTGAAAAGTTTAGTAAGTCACTGTGTCTAAGCGAATATTTGTAATTTAGCAATAGTCTAATTATCAATACTTGATGTAACCTTGATCTATTTGATCTCATAATTGTATAATTTTTAAATATATAATTAATAAAAGTCTTGCATCTCTTGCTCTGTTCGCAGTTAAAAAAAAAAAAAAAATTTTAGAACTTATATTAATAATATTATATTATTATAATTAAATTTTTTTTTATTTTTTTAAACCTGTAATTAGATTGATATTATTTATTTATTAAATTATAAAACTATTACAAATATAATAATATATATAAAATATAAATTTTCTTAATCCAGTTTACTTGTCAACAGTTGAAGTCTTTAATATTATTTATAAAGATAATATATTGTTTTCTAATAAATAAAATTAAGATCAAAAGATCAATAGATCAATAATACAATGGATAATACTTCCCGATCTCCAAATATATTTCCCTAATTCAATACCTATAGAAAGCAAAACATATAAATTTATTCTTTATTTGTAAGTTTATTAGTTTTTTTATAAATGTTATATCCAAATATCTGGGTCTAAACTAAATTTAGCTAGGTTGTATAAAGATATAATCTTTGGTTTTTCTAATAATCACAGATTGAAATAATAGATTGAAATAGAAAAGGTTATATGAGAAAAGATTTCTGATTTAACTTTAATAAAAGCTACCTTCTATATAGCAAACTCTATAATACAATATTAACAAAAGAAGCAAATTCTAAATCAATTTGATGTTTTGAGATCTATCTTGATACTGATACTCTCTAAGCTTAAACATATAAATCAAACAAGACAAAATTATTAGCATAATTAATGAGAAAATAGATAAAAAGAATCAAGCCAAGTGAGTCTATTGAGAACTAAAACAAAAATAATTAGTAATTTAAATAAAAATGTTATGATACAGGTAATGAAAACAGTAGTATTATATTATACTAGTGATATATCCTAAGAATTAGTAATAACAGATTACTAGAGTAATTGAAATTAATCTCTATAATAATATTTTACTAATCTCAACCACAAATAGCCATAAGATTACTGAATTTGGATCTAGCAAATAGGTAGGTTTAAACTGATAGCAAAAATTTCTACTTCCTAAATTTGTTTACCTGGTATATGAACTTGCCTAAGGGATATAAGTTCATATAATTGGATTAATAAAGGTGGATAAGTAAGCTGTTACTAGAAATAATTAATAGGTGGTATTAATTCTATATATAAAAAACATAAAAATGTTTAAATTTAATTATATATATTTCTATATATAAAAAATACTTGATGTTTGTTTAGATATTATATATTAATAAAAATATACATCAATACATATTCACTTTTAAAAAAAAATTAATAAAATTAAAATTAAAATCAAAACTTTTAATAAGATTAATGTCTATAGATTATCTTATAGTTATAATTATAAATTAAAATTGTATCAACTTTCTTATAAAAATTATAGAAAAGAAAAGAAATAAAAAAAAAATTATAATTAGAAAAAATAATACAAATATATATAAAAAAAAAAAATATTAAAATTTTTTTAAAAATAGCTATTACTATATCTATTCTAATTATTATCAAAAAAATTATCTTAGTAATCAAAATTCATGTCTTTTATAATTGCTATTATACTTATTTCTTATTACTTGTAATTAACTAGACTGTTTAATTTCTATTGAAGTGGCAATATTCAAGAATATTTAAGAGATTTTTAAAAGAGTATTTCTTGAAACTTTATACTTAAAGACTTTTATTTTTATTTTTTTTTTATAGATGAACATGCAGCGATGCAAATCTTTATTGATATATGAGTAATCTACAAATTATATCAAGTGTCCTTTTACAATTGAAAATTGTACAGTTTGTACCGATTATATAGTTTACAATTGTAAACCAACACTGCCTAATACTTTGATATATTAGCTTACCATCCATCTTTTTAATCCAACTATGAGAATTATATACCAAAGATGGATTCAACACGTCGGGTGGAGTTTCTATAGGGGGAAATGCCTACTATTAGTTTAAACCACCTAATCTATAACCCGTTTTCTGAGAGCTAGTGTCTATCCCGCAGTGGTTTGATCATCAGATTTCTGGACACCACGATACTTTTCGTTTGGACTCTCAGAGGGGATACTTGCTCCTTGTCACCACCTGCGGCTTTGATAGATCCTTTTCACAGAACCGACTTCTTTTAAGTAAACACCAGATTGGGATAGCTCCAAACTAAGAAATCCTGGAATGAGTTGAATTCGGCCTATTGGGTATGACATATACAGGGGGTCTGCACAACCTATATATGAAGACTTAAAGACTTTTAATTAGAAAGAATATTAGTTTTTTATTATTAATTTTTCTTTCAAGCTATATTTCTGAAATTATTGCCTTATTTAACTAGTAATTATTTTAAGACTTCTTTTTTTAACTATTTTCAAAATAAATATTTAATTTTTTGTCAGATTGGAATATAACTTGAACTTTATTTATTTTTTGTATCTAGAAAGAAAAAAAAAACACTTTCAATATGTAAACATCTACTTGATAACAATATATGTTAAAAGCAAAGTTGTGATAGACTACAATTAACTTGTTTATCTTGTATGTAAAAATTGTTAATGTAATAAATATAAACTAAAGTTTAATAAATATCTTGTATTTAATACTTGTTTGTAATAAAAAAAAACAAAAAAATTATTTTTCTTATTTATAACTTCAATTTTACTTGATATTTCTATATTACTTTTTCAACTAAAGACTATTCAACTCTTTTAGAAGTTAATTACATTAGTTGTATAAATAGAAACACATAAAAAAATAGGTTTTGTTTACTTTTTCTATAGCTAGTATAATTAATCAATCTGTAATATTGATTAAATATCTTTTAAAAGATTAAGTATAATCAAAAATTTATAGTTAAATTGAAGTAAACAAAATTCTTCAAAAAATTAAAAAACAAACCATACTTAAAAAAAAGAAATATGAAGCCAAAGAAATGATAAAGAGATTGAAGACTCCTTTTTTTTTATTTTTCTGGATTCTTAAAATTCTTGAGAGTTTTTAAAGAATATTTTTTTGTCAGTTTTTTTTTTAGAATGGTATTCTTGCTATAGATTTATTAAATGGATTTTTTATATTTAATTGCAAAATAAACATGAAAAAAAAGTGATTTGAAAAAGAAAAAATAAACAAGTGGTATACTGCTATATGATTTGCTGGTTAAAAAGCCAGTATTGTTTAAAAAAGTTTATAGACTTTATTATTATAAAATATAAAATCTTTTGAGAACATTTGTTTTTTGGATTGGCAAAAGAATTATTAAAAAAAGTTTTAATTAATTAATTTTTTTTAATTATTTAAGTTATATAAATAATATATATATATAATACAATTTAAAAATTAAGTTTTTTTGTATAACTTTTATAAATAAAAATAAAATTGTATAAATATAATATATATATATATATATTTTTAAGGTAAACATGCATCGATGTGAATCTTTATTGATAATTACTATCTAGATATGACATCAAGTGTCTTCTACATATAGTTTCAATTTCAGATACATTCTTATGTCTTCTATATATAGAATTAACATTGTCTATTAACTATTTCTAATAACAGCTTACATATTCACCTTAATTATCCAACTATATGAACTTACTTCAAAGAAATATATTCATATGTTAGGTGAAATTAATCCAGGGAATGGAAATCCTGTCACTAGTTTAAACCATCTAAACCTGTTAATTCAGTAAGACGAAGAGCTTGTATATCTTACAGGGATGATTAGAACATCCGGATATCCCAAATACTTTTTGCCTGATTCCTCAGAAAAGATATTATACTCCTTGTTATCACCTGCGGCTTCAGATTTTTTTTTTGGAATTCTCTTCTTTTAAGCAAGTGCCAGATTGAGATAGCTCCAGGCTAAAGTGTTCTTTGTGCTATGGAGTTTGCCGTGCCAGGAGGGTTGTAGGCTTTTTACCGAAGTTAGACCAGAAACCTTTCTTCATGCAACCTTTTTTGCTTCGACCTGTTTTCAGCCCACAATCGTCAAAAAGACCAGAGGTCCTATTTTCATGCAGCCTAACTAAATTTGGATAAGATCTGGATGTTTGAGTACGACATTTGTAAGAAAACCAGTAAATTCACAAATGAAGGATAATTTTTGTGCATTTGCCTCCTGTGGGTATTGAACTAGGGACATGTGTTTGGAAACCTGGAAGCACTATCCACTGTGCTATGGATCCACAGATTTGTATAAATATAATATTACATGTATATATTGTATTATAAATAAATTAATTATATAAAACGTTATATAGTTATTTATTTAAAATTTAAATATATTTTATTTTATAAATAATTTCTTTTATTTATTAAACATAAATTCTTTTGTTTATAAAATGTTATTCAAAAGTTTGTTAATTATTTATTAAAACATATTATTACTGATAAAATTGTGAATTTGTATAATATATTAATAAAAACTTAATATAGTTGAATAAAAATAAAATAGAATAAATAGATTATATAATAATGTAATAATATATTTTTTATTTGATACCCTTATTTAAAAATTTTCAACTTATCGTTATTTATATTTAAAATATTAAAACATACAATATTTTTAAAGTATTTGGAATATTTTTTTGTTACATATACAGTATATTTATTATCATTATTTTCCGAAGCTATGCGAAGGACATAATGCCTAGAAGGTAACGGTATCAACTTAATTATGTCCATCATATTTATCTTATGTCTGTTATATTCATTATACCCATCCCATGTCCGGTACGTCCACTATATCCTTATATTTATCCTGTATACGTTATGTCGATTATATCCATTATTTCCGTTATATCTGTCTCAAGGGAAATTGCTAGAAATATATTTCACAAAATGTTTTCAATCACAGATAAATCCAGCACGCTTATATACGAGTTAAAAAGGAAAAACAATAATGTTTGCTAAAAGCTTGAAAAGGACGAAATATTAAATAAATGCATTGAAAGGGACACTTACATTTCTCTAACATAATACTAATAAGATAAATGATGCCTATTTTTAATTAATAATTTAACTGATTAGTATTAAAGTAATGTTAAATGGTTGAAAATTATACAGTATTAAAAAATATTTGTTTATAGTTACTTTAAAATACATATCAATATGCTCCAGACGCACAACGATTTGCCTTTCCTAGTTATATATTCTTTTTATTATTTTTGCCAAATTTACTATTCCAATTCTTCTAGAAATATCGAAACATTCAAACCTTCAAAAATTTATATATATTAAAAAAATATAATGAATTTCAAAATTAACTATCACCATATAATATTAATTCAGCCCTTTATAATATCAATAATGTTTTTTTGTAGCTTAAATTGAATAATATTGTAATTTTGCCCTATCTAATAAATTGTTTACACTGATATACTATAGTATTGAAAAATTATAAAATTAATAATTTATTGTTTATAGAAGCTATTTGCATTATTTTTAACCTAATTTGGATACCGTTTTATTATACATTTTTAAAAAATTGCTACCTTGAATGATAAAATATATAGTCGATATAATTTTACTTTTTATTAAATATTCTCTGATACTTCAATACTATACTTGTTAAATATGTATTGAGAACTAGTTAGTTTATAAACACCGGTTAAACTTTTTTTTGCATATTTATTTTATCAATATATGTACTGTATATAAGTTGGAATTTAATTATAGTACATAATATTTAAGCTTAAAAGTATAAAGCATTCAAAGACACGGAGATTGTTCTAATAACATATAAGATTGTTCTATAAGCAATTGGCTGTCAATAATAGACAAGTAGTGTTAATTTAATATATTATGAAATAACCACAAAGTAATAAATACATATTATTACTGTAGCCACATGATTTGATATGAGAAATGGATCCACTTGAATACTTTGTTATTGGCACACGAGTTTTCCTTATTTCCAATATTTTATTAAACTTATTAATTCTCATCTAGAAGAACTTCTCACGCAACCATGCTAAATGAGTAAATATTTGATGCCGGGTATATGGATTGTCAAGAAATCTTCAGATCCTATGTATGGTAAAACATCCTAAACTCCTTTATATTTGGCATTAATCGAGATGCCCTATATAATATTTCAGTAGTATAGTATTCTTATGTAAATCTTGGTGAATGGGGTTTTGAGAATGAATTATTTTAATATCAGAAGTAATAGTAATTTAACATTTTTAGATAACCTTTCCATTCAGTTTGTAAATGAAGGACCCATTGCTATACATTTAGTAATAATCAGAGGTTTCGTCTATAGATATTCCATAACATTAAAGTCTAATGTTTTAAACGAATAACTCTTTTATAACTCCTTATGATTATTTTTTGTTCCATGAATTAATTTAAGTGCAATACCTCTACTAAACCAACGGGCATAAAACACATTTGCAAATCCTCCTTTATCTAACTTCTTATGCCTTGTGAAGAATCCAAAGTACAGGATACAGTATTCAAAGTTCATTATCAATATCAGAGTTTGATTATTAATTTATTCGGAACTAAATGAATCAATTATTGGATTTTGAATAAATAAGATGGCTAATAGCATGTAATATCACTATATTTACCTAATAATTGATTTCTTTCCCTAATCGTTTACATACAATGATAAATAAAATACATCATTTCTATATTCCGCGTAATCCAATTCCAGCTGTGAACCACATTCCACTTACATAATTCATCTAGGCTAATTTAAGAGGATATTCGAATATATTATTTTGATTATTTCAACTTTAATTCCTTGATGATAACAATTACCAACATTATATTTTCCCGATGCATTGCTCATATTTACGGATTTTGATAATATTCGAATGTTTTATGTTCGTCATTTTTAACTTTAATTCCTTTTTCATAATAGTGGTAATATAGCGTATCCCCGATCCATTACCCACCTCGATTGCATTTTGATATTATTTGAATGCCTTGTGTTCATCCTTTTTAATCCATTTCCATTAAGGTAACAAACGCCAACATTTTACTGTATGTTCTTGGTGCA
The DNA here is from genome assembly GCA_910591835.1 of Acaulospora morrowiae. Taxonomy (NCBI): domain Eukaryota; kingdom Fungi; phylum Glomeromycota; class Glomeromycetes; order Diversisporales; family Acaulosporaceae; genus Acaulospora; species Acaulospora morrowiae. The sequence goes on along the minus strand of CAJVPV010003610.1, from coordinate 514 downwards.
TCAGCAATCTCGGCTGATTTTTAATAATATTCAAATGCCAATATTCGTCCTTTTCAACTCCAATTCCATTAAGATAAAAATAACTAACATTATATGTTCCTTCCATTCTGCGAATTAGAAAATATTCGAATGCCTTTAAGCTTATTCTTTTCAATTCTAATTCCTTCATAATAACAAATGCCGACATTCTATGTTCCCAATGCTCACCCATATCGACTAACTTCTGACAGTATTCAAATTACTTATGTGCACCCCTTTCAACAATACCACTAAGGTAATATTATCCATCATTAAATATTCTTTCTAGGTCACTTATCTCTGCTAATTTTTGATGAGTTTAATTATTTATGTAAAGTTTAGAAAGATTAATATATTAAAATCCTTCGCACCGATTAATATGGGTATTACAGTAGTGGCAAAAAAAAATGACAATTTCTTTTCATTTGTAAAAAATTATATTATGAAAAATTTTATTATTAAATTAATATTAATATTAATTAAAAATCAATTTATT
>CAJVPV010003609.1:0-11060 GCA_910591835.1 Acaulospora morrowiae | reverse complement strand
TATTTTATTTTATTATAATTATTACAAAAAATAAAATATTATTTTATAAATCGGCATATGCCGAATTATTGCCGAGTAGTATTATGCCGAATAATTGCTGAATAATACTATATCGAATGTTGTATTCGAATGTTTAACGAGTGGCAGCATGCCGAATGGCACTATTTTGACTAGTGCAATTAAATCATCTATCTTTTTAACTTATGGGATATAGTATACCTATAAGGCTTCTTGATTGTCAAAATATTCAAATAGCTCTTTATCACAAGTTACAGGAGCAGTGATACAAAATCCCAATTTGAAATATATAAATTGCCTCTAACTAGAGTTGAATCATGGTTCATGGGTTCTACTTTAGCCATAAAATGTAAGTATTTATAAATTTATTTATTTTTTTTTTTTAAGTAGGTAAAAATATCATTTCTTTATTTATTTCATACATATCATGGTGCACATTTATAAAAAGAAACAACATTTCTTAGATACAAAAGCATACAATAAGTTAAATGCTAGCTTGTCTACTAGTACGATGTTTAACTAGTACAAAAAAGAAATTTTAAACAATACTAATTGTTAAACAAAGGCCAAGTAGCAGTTATGCTTGCCTATTTAGAAAAAAAAAAGTTTTTACATTTTTGAAATTTAAGAAAAAAATAAAAACAATTAAGATTAAAACTAAGTTGAGTAAATTATAAAATCTATGAAATAAAAGTTTGATCTTCAAAAGAACACTTTGCTGAGCTTATTGTTCCAAATCGCTAGTTCTTTGTAACTTGTTAATATTCCTTTTCTTGATACAAATAGTAGAATATACTTGAAATTATTTATTATAATAGTTGTTGTTATGTTGATGATAATTGAATAGATAAACTAATTTGAACCAGTTGTTGTTATTATTGTTGTTGCTGGATTGGTGAACCAGTTTGAACCGGTTTTATTGTTGTAGTTTGAATGATATAATGAATTTTGATTAAATAATTGCCAGACATCGATCAATTGGAGAGGTAAATTGATTTCAGTTTTTGATATCAAAAAAGATTAAGGATTTTTTTAAGTGGCACAGTAAGTAACACCAGGATAGAGAAGTGAGTAAGGTTGTATTGAAACAAACATTAGAACCTATAACTTTGTTTGAGTATGTTTTTTGAAGGGTGTTTATAAACATAGCAGTTATGATGGTATATATGAGGATGGTTTTTATAATAAAAAAGGGTTTGGGTTGCAAAAAAATCAAAGAATCAAAGTGTACTACCACAGGCCTTTTTCCATGCAACTGAAAGATAAACAAGACTTCTAAATTTGAGTAGACTTTGATTAAAGGTCCCATCCCACTGCACCAGTTGTCTTTAGTGTTCTTAGGTTCCTGAGCTGGGGCTTACTTGTGATAAAGAGTGTAAAACATTTTTCTTTAACCAAAATTACTATATATGGAAATTTTTGAACAAAATGGATACGATCAAGAGAAATTTTTAAGTATTTATAAATTTATAATTTGTTAATAATTTATAAATATTTACTATTTTATATTTATATTTTTGAATAAATATCTGAAATACTAGAGAAAAATATTGTAGAAATTCTTTGTAATTATCAATTTATTAGAGATTTAAAAGAATTAAACCAAATTTTAATGCTAATTAAACAAGCATACAAGGCTATAGAATCAAAAAATACAAATCTGGTTAGCTGTTTCTTTCAACTTGTTCAATTAGCAATGAAAATTTGAAATTTACTAGACAATTTTAATTAAGATTTTTATTAAGAATATATTTTAATTTTTAATAAATGATGGCAACAATTTGATATCAAATTATATATATTAACATATTTTTTATATTCACAATATTGGAGTTAGTATTTTTTATTTAATTTATATACTGTAAATTAAATTGTAAATTAAATTTTAAATTAAGTTTATTATATAGATAAAGGAATATATCAAAATTAATATTGGAAAATATATAGAACAGCTATGAAACTTTATCAAAATATGGGAGATGGAAATAATTCTATAAAAAATTAGTTGCACAAATGTGAAAATATTTATTGTAGCAAGATTCTTATGATACAATATAAATTGAAAATATGGATATACCATATATTTGATAGGAAATATGTTATCTAAAAAAAAAATTATATTCAAAAACTTACATTAAAAATTTTATCAATTGTACCTCAAAATGCAAGTATGGTGCATCAAGTCTATAGATAACAAATTTTAAAGACAATATTTAAAGGTTAATAACTTTGACTAGAGACATGTTATTATAAAAAGGTTTCTATATTATGATAGGTTTTGATAAGCTTTATAAAAATATAGAGAGCTTTTATGGTTTGCTCCTTTATTTTTTTTGTTATTATAGTTTGAAATTGGCTTGTTTTAATAGAAAAGTTTCAAATTGACCTGGCCAAAATATCATGTGAATTGATAATAGACCAATCAAATCTCAATATCATGTATCACAAATATTCAGAAAAATTAAGTACTGAGAAAATTTTGAGATTGATTAACAAAATTATTTATATATATCATATAATTAACCTAATATTTATATTGATTTCATATGGTTACACTGCATATAAAATTTGACCATATTTTTTTTAAGTTGTTGACTTTAGAGTTGATGCACTATAGCAAAAAAATTTTTTCTGTTTTGGACTGGTTTATAAATAAACAAAAAACAAGATAATATATTTATAATTTTAATATACAATAAATTTATTTATATAACTTTTATTAATATAAATTTTATAATATAGAATATCAGTTTAATAACTTGAAACAATAGCTTAATTGTATTTATATTATATAACAAATTCACATAAAGAAATTTATTTTCCAAATAATTTTATTGAAAATGAATTACAAGAGATTATTGAAATAGCATTTAATATTGAAAATAATGAAACCAATAATAAGTGAAATGTAGAATATTTAAGCAGTAAAGAATTTATAATTGATAATAGTATAGATTGCAGTTTATTATTTTTAGAATTGCTAATTATTTCAATTTTAACAATATAGAATTTCAATAATTAATGGAAGTTGATATACAAGTTGTAATTGAGCCTCATCAATATATTACAGATTATAGTAAAAAAAAATTTAATATCGATACAGTACTTGATAACACATTAGAAAAATTGGAATAGTTTAATTTTATTATATTTGTTTTTTATAATTTTTTATTTATTTCATATAATAAAACAATTTTAATATTAAGTATAAAAAATATTATCATTTATTATTTATTAAAAAAAATATTATTGTTTATTATTTATTAAAAAAAAATATACATATACTATTTCCAATTCCATTTACTATATTTATATTTTACTAAATTATTGTTGCCATCATTAGATAAAAATTCACTATTACTGTTACTATTATTGTTACTATCATTAGCAAATTTGCTATTTTTTTTTTTAGCTTTTTTAAATGCCTTATATATTATTGGAATTTTTTGTAGCTGCTATAATTATAACTGCTTTTTTTTTAATATTTCTTGACTATTTTTTCAATTAGTAGTTGTTGTTATTATTTTTTTTGTCAAATTTTGTAACCACCCCATTTGATAACCATCAGGTAACAATACAGTTGTTCCATGTTCATCTTTTTTTAGCCAACATCATAAAGTATTACTATTTATTTTAATTAAAATATCATATTCAAGTAAAAAAAAATTTTCACCTTCAAAATCATGTCCACTGTTTTAATTATCATTTCTAGTACATATATAGCCCAAGTATATTTTAAAAAATTATTGTCAGTATGTATATGTTTTGAATAGTTTTGAGATGTATATGCTTCATACAAACCAAGTTAGAAAGGCAATTCAATATATGTGTTGCAATAATTAATTGTAAATTCTTGAGAACCTTTAGAACCATATATATTTCCATTTAGTCTTAAAAGGTCATAATTAAAGATGGGTCCCTAAAGTATTTAGCATATAAAATATACGTCCCTTTACGTCCACGTCCCCTAGAGGACATAATTCCTAGCTCTTTACTTCAATAGGGACATAATTCCAGAAATGATTTGTATAGATGCTTAAAACTATAAAGAACCTTTGTAGATAGTTTTTTTTTATTCCTTAATATAGAAATGAAAATTTTTAATAGTAAGGGACATTTGAATTATGTCCTCACAAATAATTTAGGGACCCATCTTTAGTCATAATATTCCAAAAGTTGTTTAATATTATCAATAAGTTTATCAGAAAATATAGACATTGCATAATTGTAAAAAAGATCTATACTTGCAACTACTTTGATTTTATGCTTTTATAATTCATCAATATTATTAAGATTTTTAATATTTTTAACATATGTAAAAATTCTATACTGTTATATATACAAGTATTCTATTACTGTCAATACTTCTTGATCAATATTTTTGAAAGATTCTTTTGCTACTTCTTCTATATTAAAACATCATTTTTGCTATTTCATACATAAAATTTAATACTTTTCACCAATTCTGTTCCTATATATGGCCATTAGCAATTATTCTAAAGTTGCATTATGAATTATAACTTCCTAATTTTTTTCAATAACATTCAGTAAAAGATTTGATGCACTTGCTGTTTTTGCTGATAAAGGTAAAGTATTTGTTCTTTTAACTATCCATAACTTTTGTCATATAGCTTGTCCTTCAATATAAGAAGCAAGGGGATTTAAATAAACTGTTGTAATATTTGAAACTTTTATAAAAGTATTTGATATCAAGAGATTTCTTTGTACCTGTTAATAACAAAATAAATTAGTAACCAGTTTCAATATTTATATTAATATGCTATATACATTGATAAATATACTTACAAAAAATTTTTTTAAATATAAATATATATATATTTTTTTATTTATTTCAATATTTTGTTATAAATGTTTTAATTTTTCAATTTTATATAAATCCAGATATCGATTAAAATATTTCTACTTGCTGCTTTATATAGATATTTAATATTAATAAACTAATAGATCAATTAAGCTTGATTATTAAAAATACTATTTATATTAATATTTTCTACTAATAAAATTTTTTCTCCAGTTGCTTGATTTTAGTATAAATATATATTTTTGACATTATCATTTAAAATTTCTTCATAATTTTTGCTAGACATTTTTTTTAGCTCCAAAAGATAGTAACCAAATTTTTTTATTTTAAAATCTATATATATCAAGCCATCCAATCAATATAGTTGTTATATTTCAGTTTTTTTTTTTATACTTAGAACACTTTGATATGCTAACTAGCAGCATGTGCATATACTCTAATTATTTGCTAATGCAGACCAGAAGAGGTTACACATGCATATGCTTTAACCATTTGCTAATACAGATTAAGAGGGGCCATATGTACTACAAGATTATATACCATAATATACAATAAGCTCTGGCTTTGCAAGCTATGAACAATTTGTATCAAGAGAGATTGTATGCTTGCAAGCTTCTCTAATATCAGCAAAACAGATTCAGTAGCTGCTATGGCTCTTGCCTAATTGCTTCTCATATGGTGTTACTTGCCTTGCTGTTTCTTGCTTCAATCTATAATCATGATATTGCCAGGAATACCTGTATATTGAAAAGGTGAAAAATGAGAAAGTATAGTTAGTAGACATGAATAAGTAAGAATGGAATGAAAGTAAAGGAGAGAGAGCAAGGCAACAAGAATGGGATAAAAATGGAGGACCGAAAAAAAGGTAGCAAGAAAGGTGAAAAAAGAGAAGGAACAGATCTGAAGCAAGAGTAGGAAATAAGAAAAAGGTAACAAGAGTGGAAGCATAATGGAGAAATAAAAGAAAAAAAGAAGAAAAAGATATGTAGCAAAAGTAGGAGAATGAGCAAGAGTGGGAAAATGGAAGTAAAGTAGCAAACCAAAGAAAAAAGGAAGGAAAAGATATGTAGTATAAGCAAAGGAATGGGAAAAAGAAAAAGAAAGTATACAGAGCAAGAGTGGGAGAATAAGCAAGAGTAAGGGAATAGAAGAAAAATATCAAAAGCAGAAGTACAAGTGAAAAAACAAAAGAAAAAGAAAAGGAAAAGGTATGTAGTAAGAGCAAAGGAATAGAAGAAAGGTAACAAAATTAGAGAAAAAGAAAAGGAATAGATATGAAATAAAAATGAAAAAACAAAAGAAAAGAGAAGGAATAAATATGAAGCAAGAGTAAAGGAATGGGCAAGAGTGGGAAAATAGGAGAAAGGTAGCAAACCAGAGAAAAAGAAAAGAAAAAGATATATAGTATGAGCAAAGAAATAGAAGAAAAAAGAAGGAAAGGATATGAAGCAAAAGTAAAGAATAAGCAAGAGTGAGGAACAAAAGAAAGATATTAAGAGCAGAAGTACAAATAGAGGAATAGGAGAAAAAAAAAAGAAAAAAGTATATAATAAGAGTAAAGGAATAGGAGAAAGAAGAAAGAATAAATATGGAGCAAAAGTAAGAAAATAAACAAGAGCAAGAAATAGAAGAAAAATATCAGAATAGAAACAAAGTGAAGAAACAGGAAAAAAACAGCAAGAAAAGGAGAAAAAAGAAGGAATAGATATGAAGCAAGAGTAGAAGAACGAATAAAAACAAAGAAATAGGAGCAAGGTAGCAAGAATGGAAAAAAAGAAGGAATAGATATGAAGCAAAAATGAAGGAACAAGCAAGAGTAGGGGAACAAAAAAAGGTAACAAGAATAGAAACAAAAGTGAAGAAACAAGAAAAAGGTAATAAGAATAGAAGAAAAGAGAAGAAATAGATATGAAGAGCAGAGGAACAAGCAAAAGCAGAAACAAAAGCAAAATAGAGGAATGGAAAAAAGGTAGCAAGAATAGGAAATAAAAAGAAAAAATAAGTATGAAGCAAGAATGGAAGAATAGGAGAAAATATCAAGAATAGAAACAAAAGTGAAGAAACGGAAGAAAGGTAGCAAGAATAGAAGAAAAAAAAAAGAATGAATATAAAGAGCAGAAGAATAAGTGAAAATGGGAATGGAAATGGGAACAAAGTGGAGGAATAAAAAAAAGGTAGCAAGAATGGAAGAAAAAGAAAAGGAATGGATATGAAGTAAAAGTGAGGGGACAGAAGAAAAACATTAAGAATAAAAATAAAATGAAGAAATGAAAAAAAGAGAAGAAAAATATATGAATAAGAGTAGAGAAATAAATAAAAGCAAAGAAATGGAAGCAAAAGTAAAAGAATAAAAGAAAAAAAAAAAGAATAAGCACAGAACAAGAATAAGGAAATGAGCAAGAGTAGGAAATAAGAAAAATATAATAGGAATGGAAGTAAAAGTAGAGAAACAAAAGAAGCAAAAAATACTTATCTAAATCTTGGAATGTAAAAAATATTCAATATAGAAAAATACGTAAAATTTGTATGGTCAAAATTTTTTTTCTATATAATAAATTTTTTTTTTTTTTGTGGTGAACGAATGTTTAATATCAGATTTATAATAAATAAAACAATATATTAAAGTTTTATTAATATTTAATTAAAAACAAAATATAAAATATAAAACAAATTTTTTTTTTTAAAAAAAAAAATAGTTCAATTAAAAAATAATAATTTAATAATAATTTAAAATTAAAAAAAATTTTTTTTAAATGGTTATAATTTTTAATATATAAATTTATATATAAATTTGTTTAGATAACAAATTTTTATTATAGTAAATTTATATAAATTTTAATTGAATTATTAAATAAACCAAATATTTTTTAATAAAAAAATTATATTAAAAAATCAATTTATTATAAAATAAACTATTATTTAAAAAATTTATATGTTAAAATAATTTAATAATTTATTTATTATTTATTTTTTATAATGAATTTGATTTTCTTATTTTTTAAAAAAAGCTTATTAAATAAACTTGCTCTTTATATTTCAAATATATATATATTTATTATTTCAGTTTTTTTTTGAACTATATATACTGTATAATTTATAATATACAATTTTTATTAATATAATTTTGTTAACTATAGTAATATTTAATTTTATTATTTTTTAAAAATTAAACTGTAATAGAATTATTAAGCAATATATAATAAATAACAATAAATATATTTAATTTAATATTATATTATTAATTAAATTTTTCTTGCTATAATATAACTATATATAATATATAAGAATTATATTTATTTAAAACTTATATTGTATTATATTATTAATTAAATTTCTTAATATAGCAATTTATATATATACTATATAGGACCTGTGGGTCAATAGTACAGTGGTCAGTACTCTCAGGTCCAGATTACAAGATACCGATTCAACTCCAGGTGAAGACAGTTGAATAGAATTAATATGGTATTCAGTACTATGACCTGTTAAAACACTATGTTTTACAAAAGAAGCCAATTCACATGCTGATCCAAGCGGATATCAAAAATGTGATCTCCAGAAAAGGTGTTGTGGCGCAACGATCATTCAGTAGGTGTTACAATAATTATTGAAAATAAAGAAGAAGTATAAAATGTTTATTATAAATAGGGCTCCGAAAAATACTGAATCGATATCAAAGTGGTATCGAAATAGTATCGATCTATAGTAAATTTAATATATAGGTTGTGACCTACTCATATAAATTTATAGTAAATTAAATATCGAACTGGTATCGAATTGATATCAAAATGGTATCATTAGGAGCTTTAACTATAAACACTTAGTTTGGTATCCATTTCTGTGTTTTCTCTGCAAGTTCCTTATGGTTTCTTGTGTCTCTTCCTATAAGTTTCCTATGATTTCTCGTTTCTCTCCCTGCAAGTCTATCAGAAGAATCTTTCAAAAAAGATTATATAATAATAAAATATATAAATGAATAAGATTCAATATATAATATATAGAATTGAATAGAGCCAAAATAATGATTTAAGACAAGAAAAAATAATAATAACAAATTTAACCCAGATGATTATTGTTACCTATAGGTGGATTCTAGTTAACATAAAAACTTAGTATAGTTTAAAACCTCTGTATTAATATATGTAAAAATTCTATACTAATAAAAACTAGAGTAAAGTCTCATTTAGTCAATTAAAAAAAATATATATATATACTATATAATAACTGTATTTTTTTTATTAATTAAAAATTATTATTTTTTTTTTATACCTAATCAGGTTATATATTGAAGTTTATTTATATTCAAACTCTCATAGGCTTGAATTGATCCTGGTACAAATATTAAAAATATATAAAGTATCAATTATATCTATATTAATGGTTAAACCTATTCACTATATATGACATATCCATCAACAGCCACTGGTCTCTAAATGTGATTAAGAAAAATGAAAAAATTGCTTAATTAAAAAAAAACCATTTTTGTTATTCTAAAATCTCAAAGCTAGTCCTTTATTAAGACTGTTATTCCAACTTAATCTTTGTGATCCTAAGGTATAAAAAATTTTTATTTTTTAAGAAAGTAAAGAGGAAAGATAAAGAGAAAAGAGAAAAATTTGTGCTAGTAAAATAAAAATCCATCAAAACCAATCAACAGTCTAATGAGAGCCTTCTTTGATCTTAAAGAAAAAAGAAATCAGTACAAGAGGGGAAAGAGAAGACTTCAAACCATTTCTTATTAAAAGAACACCTTAATATCTTACTCTTTCACCTTTTTCAATTATATCATCGGTTATAATATAGTGTAACGTAGTCACGTATGGGTATATGTCTTGTTTATATTTCTTTTACATGTCGATCAACCAGTCCAAAATCTCAACCAATCACCAACTGGCAATTCCAATATAACAAAAAATTCAGGGTCAAATTGGATAGGCAAAATTCCCTAGAAAAAATCAAGAAAATTTTTATATGCTTGAAAGTACTATTACAGATATGTATAACTGATGAAAAAAGATTATATACCTGAATAGATAGACTCTTACCAGCTTATTCACCTGCCTAAACTATAGGAGTTTTGAATCTTATGATGAATCTAAGATTCTTATGAAGCTTAGGAAATACATTCACTAGTGATTTACTTCTAGAATCCAGACCTAAGAAGAAAGTCATGAAGGATATTTTTTGACAGGTTTTTTCTTTCCAGTAAGATGTTTTTACTATAAATCAAATAGGTAAAGTTTTGTTTATTTTGTTATTGAAATATCCAAAGTTTTTTAAAAAAAGAAGAATAAACAAGTGGGGGAGGTATTAGCCTTTAAAAGTAAGGATTTTAAGGAAGTATTTAGACTTTATTATCAAAAATAAAAAAATATTTTTAAAAATATCTGTTTTTTGGATTGGCAAGAGGATTAGCGGAAAGAGTTTTTTAGTTTTATATTAATTATAATCTTTTATTAACTATAATTATAATATATATATTTTTAATTATTACAATAGAAAATTTAATCAAAGGTGTCGAGGTGTTCTCTTGATAAGAAGTGTTTGGAAGTCTTCCCCTCCCCTCTTGTGCTGGTTTCTTTTCTCCTCAAGATCAAAGAAGGCTCTCATTAGGCTGGCGATTGGTGTTGATGAGTTTTTATTTTACCAGTGCAAACTCTTCCCCTTCCCCTTTTATCTTCCCCCTTTTCTTCTCAAAAAAATAAAAATTTTTTTTCGCCTTAGGACAACAGAGGTTAAGCCGGAGTGACAGTCCTGATGAAGGGCTGGCTTTAAAATTTTAGAATAACAAGGAATGTTTTTCTTTAATTGAGCAACTTGTTCATCTCCCTTAATCACATCTAAAGACCATTGGTTGCTGACGAGTGTGCTGTAACAGTGATTAGTTTATGCATAAATGTCTGTAAATAAGTGTCGTAAACAATTATGTCTTCTTTTACAAGATTAAATAAACACGATAATTACAGCCTGATTAGGTGAAAAAAAAAAAAAAAAAAATTATATTTGTATTATATATTCCTATGGAAACATAGTGTATTGATAAATGGCTAACACTTCTGTAAGGAGGTTGCAAGTTCAATACCGGATGATGACAGTACAAACCTGTTGGATTAATTCGCAAGAGTTATCATGATAAGCATCAATTGCCTGACTACCATGATACCATCATCTAATGGGCCAGTGTAAAAAGCAGGAACCCATGTTTGGTAGTCCCTGACCA
>CAJVPV010003608.1:0-11061 GCA_910591835.1 Acaulospora morrowiae | reverse complement strand
AATGATCACCGTGCGTAATATGAATTCGTCTTAAAACTTATAATTTCTAATTTAAATTATACACTGACTGATGATAAGAGAAAATTAATTCCAACATAAGCATTATACAAATTATTTGATACTCGTTGGTAAAGCTGATGACATGTATACATTTAGATTTATTAATACAACAAAATTAGAAATATCGTTTTATATTACAAGAATTGATACACAGAGGTACAGAATAAAAAAGCGAGTTTTTTTTTTTTGAACAAATAAATAGATCTCATGTCCAAGAAAAAGTAGTATTATGGTGATTAGTTGAGTGAGTAAGGAGAAATAAACCATTTAATAAATAATTGAGATTAATATTTAAGATTTTCTATATAACTAAATATGTGACAAAGATTATTAATAACCGCTAAAACTCCAAAATTTATACAAATTAATATGCACAATTCTAAAAAATTAAGGGTCATATAAAATATTATTCATTTGTTCCACCGACAAGACTCCAACTACCGCTCAAAACACTACCAGGAGTGGTGGCATCCAGATCTTGTGAAGCGTTATTTCCATTTATGTAACTAACCCTTGTAATATCTCCGCACTCAGCAGATGCGGTAACCACAGATGACAAGCCATTGACTTTCAGTGATGAATTCAACTGAGTATTAGAGAAATTATTGAAAGGAGTCGCTGGAGTACTGCCATTGTCAGTTGTGGCAGTATTAGTAGTCATTGTACTGGTACCACTATTACTTGGCAAACCGCTGCCATTCCAATCCGAATTCTCTATAGTGGATTCTTGAATGTTTGAAATCCAAGGATGCGAGAGTAATTCTTTGGCAGTGGGACGTTGCTGAGGCGATCTGACGAAGCATTGTTTTAAAAAGTCCATTCCTAATTCTGATAATTGCGAAGGATCAGGTAGTGGAGGGTGACCCGTCACTACATGATACATCACTGCCCATTCGTTATCTAAGTTAGACCAGGGACGCCTTCCTGTTGCCATTTCCAACACACAACAACCTAATGACCATATGTCCATCGACCCATTTCGACCTTTTTCGCTTCCAGTAATAATTTCCGGTGCCTGAATGTAACAAATAATAGGAAATGAAATTGTCAACTCTAATCGATGGCACAAAATTATTCAGAAAATTGAAAAACGATTTGAAACTTACCATGTACATTGGTGTACCAGTCAGGCTATTAACATTGGTTCTTGGAGCCATTGTAGTTCTTCCCATCGTCTTCTGATTCTTTGCGAGAATCTTTGCGGCACCAAAATCTACGAATTTGATAACACCCTGATGGTCCAATAATATATCTAAAATATAGATGTATGAGTATACATGAGGTCATGTCAATGCAACGAAAACAAAAAATTAAGGAGTGTTACTTACTGTCCGGCTTAATGTCTCTGTGAACTATATTGTTCTCATGTAGATAAATTATCCCTTGCAACATTTGAAAGGCGTAATATTGTATTACATTTTCATCCTCGATACGTCCAAGTTCAAGTTGGGATGACAAGGAACCTCCCGGGCAATATTCCATAAATATATAGACTTTATCTCTGTGGACCTCAATGCCGTAATATGAGACAATATTTGGATGATCAAGCATTTCCATCACAGACATTTCTTCCTTAACAGATTTGTAAAGTGTACTAAGCGAAGAAGGATCTTGAAATCGTATTTCCTTAACCGCCATAAGACCCCCAGTGTCTAAATTAACAGCCAAATACACGGAACCGAAAGTACCACCCCCAATAAATTTTCCTTGTTGCCATCGAAGCGAAATGTTTGAACTAGAGGACGCTAGGAAAACAAGTGGTTTGTATTCAGGCTGATCATCGTCAAGCACTTTACCAACGAGACGCTGCTCCTGTTCTTTTTGCGCACGTCTGGACTCCAGTTCGTTTACAGCTGCTATCCATTCATCCCGTAAGACCGAGGAATCTTCACTATTGATCGGTTGTCCATATTGACCGACACTTACTTCGAGTTTTTCTTTTTCCAGAGCTTCGTGAGACGAACGCGCACCCATGATGTCCACGTGCGATATGAATAGCCTCATACACATACCGACCTTGCTGCGTAACATTGCGAACTCGCTCTCTGTCAGACCTAGAATATTGTTGCCACGATTAGTTGCCATGGTAAATTCTAAAGCTATCACAGCCCACCGAAAAGTCTTGCGGTCAGATGGGACACAATCATCGCATATAAAGCTAACCCAATCAATTGACATCCGAGTCAATTTGACATTCAACTGAGCTCTCACCGCATCTCGGTGAAGATATCGCAGGGATCGTTGACCCAACTCGGTGGCGAAGCTAAAGCAATTTTCAATTAAATCCTGACATTCAATGTTCTTGGTCCTTTCACGTATTGTGTTGACGCTATCTATTATTTTATTTACGAATTTAAATATAGTCTTTTTAATTTTGGTGATCTCCCGGTTCACACTAGGGACGTTAGCACGTGTCTCCAATAACACCTTGATCCCACAGTTCTCAACCGCCTTGCGGAACCGTTTTTTACATTCATGAAGTCTTGAGTAAGAAGACCCATCTGCGACCAACCTAGTTCGGTGCGTCTTAAGATCAATGTTTATTTGGTCCATTGACATTTCCATCACGGGACCATTCCATTCGATGGGTACTCTTGGTGACAACAAAAGAACATATTGAAGTCCCTGCACTTCATTATCAAAATCATCTTTATCTTTTTCATATGGTGTGAGAACGGCCTTTAGCAGCTTTCGTATTTGATCCTGTTGGTCATAAAGTGATTGTTCAACTATGAGACACACGCCATTCTCTTCAAAAGTATTCGAGTACACCAGGACATGATCGGTACGTTCCAGCCCTTCAATAAACGCTGGATAGTTTGTGTCATCAATAAAGTATTCAGCAGAGTTTTCAAGCTCGCTAAAAAGGGACCTAACAGATGAAACATAAGAATTAAAGGTCTGCCGAAAAACTTGTGACACAAACAAAATAAAAACATTCATTCACGATACATGCTTTGCAAACCGCATCAGCTTTCGAGATCTCAATCGCACACTATCCAGGATCCGGTTGTAGATTTTTGATAAATTGGAGCCATCGGTATCCGTGGGAACGTTTTCCAACTCTGATCCAAAGTATGTGATGACACTTTGAAGTAATATATTCGTGAGGACGCTACGGAATTTCAGAAGTTCCGTGAGCAACTATCATTTTGCCGTCCAATTGACATGCATAAATTTTCAGATCAATAATCGTATCACCTACCAAAATTTTTCGGCAGCTTCGCAGTCACCACCTGCTATTTGGCGACAAATGCCACTTAAGAAAGACCATTCATTCTCCAAAATCTCAGCCTCTTTAAAGAAAACGGTCTTGTTTTTATAACTGTGTTTAATTTTCAATTGCAACAAGTTGAAATAAAACTTTAAAGATTCTAATAACACGGTATTGTAACTCTCGCCAATGCATGGAGGAATCTCCCACCCTTTAGCAGGTTTTATGAGTTCCAAGTATTGATGTTTGATTTGACATGCCAGAGATAGCGAGATTCGGAAATCATCCATCATCTGTTGAATCATCAATATTGTCGGATCATTCAGAACATTGGCATATTCCAACAAAAGCTTCATACATTCTTCCATGAGCTTTGTAGGAAAATTTAAAAGCTGCTGTAATTCACTAATATAGGGGGGTAGTTTCATCTTTGCAAACGCAATAGCATTCTCATTCATGACACTTTTTGCTTTAAGCAAAAGTGAATTTAACGTGGATAAAGTTCTTTTCTCAAATGTCTGTTTCAAACTATTTTCCTTCAATATGCGTTCAAGGAAAGAAGGCTCTGCGTCAGCAGGTGCATCTTTAGATCGAGTTATAATTAAATCTTCACTACCTGTCCAATTTTGTAAAATCTTTAATTGAGTTTGTAGACTACGTGTTACCGTTAGCCACGAGTTCAAAGCATCCAAGCTATATGTAAATTCAGCTGATTTGTACAAGGGTTTATCCTCCATCATCGCCTTGCGTGAAGGATACAAACTCTCGCAAGCATCCACTTTCTGAAGCAGTTCGGCGACTTGATCAAGTGCGGATACATCACCATGTTTGACCTCGAACTGTACCACCTCATTCAAGACGCTGTCAATCTGTTGTCGTCTTTCTTCCACTATTGCTTTTTCTTCCGTTGGGTTTTGTGTAAGGCGGCCGTGCACCGCCGCACGAATCCCAAGCCACATATTGAAATTGATGTTATAAGCCTGTCGTGCGGAACCTGACAAGCGACGTTTCTCCGACTTAATAACCTCGCCGGTAAGAACCGAGGCCAAGAAACTCTGCCATTCCATTCTCTCCTTTTGCATTTCCTGCGATAATCCACCGGCGGACACGGAATTATCCGGTTCATCGTTATAATCAGTTTCCGGGACATTATCATTATCACAAATTACAAACGTATCAGGTTTCCCGTCTTCGGAATCATCCGACTCATTAGATGACCTGTCATCATCCCAGTCAAGATTATAGCTTTCATCACTTTGTTGTCTCCTTCTACCGTTAAAACCATCAGCCGTCAAACCTGGTCCCCAACTATTGTGTTGATGAAGACGATGTCTCCTGGGTTCTTTCCCGTTGACACGCCTGCTATCGTAGGATTGTGACTTTCGGCTAGATGGCCGGCGTATTTCGTCATCTTCTTCGTCATCATCATTTACACCATCGTCATCTTGATCATGTAAGGAATTCCTATCGTAATGATTGACATGCCGGTGGGTCGAATTTACCTCGCCATCGCGTAGAATGTGTTCATTGTCGGTGGGATCGTGAATGAAATCTTCGGAAACGACATGAATGTGATTAAATCTCGCCAGTTCGTTAATCACGTCTGGATTTTGACTATATCTTTCTCGCGTTGTGACAAGATGTGTAGTCTTAAAAAATCAATGGTAACGGTTAATCTCTTATGATCACAACTTTTTAAAAAGTACGAACACAGCAGCAAAATATGTACAGAAGAAATTTTACTTTTTCGGAGAGCGCGGGAGAAATTTTTCCTCCTTGACGTCGAATTAGGTTTTCCAAATTTTGTTTTTTATAGTCATCAATCAATAAGAAAAAACGTTTGCCTGAAAATGGCTTTTTGGGGTTGTGTTCGTTTCGACCATGATTACCATTTGTACCTTTAGATTTCTGGTGCGATCCGTTGAAACTCAGACGTGCCTCGTCATACGGAGGAGTATTAAACCGAACCGAGGGTTTCATGGTGGAGGTAGATTTGATAATAAATGGTCGTTGTAGCTAACGGTTTTACTGTTGGAGCCTGAAGGAATAAATGCGAAAAACGCGGTTAAATTGTAAAGTGGAAGTGCATGTATCATAAAAGATGTTGCACTACGGAGTTTAATGTATTTTGTAGTATAGTCTTTCTAGCTGCCTGATAGGTTTCTTTTGATGTTCTGGCAACCCCCCAGCTTTCTTCTCTGATAACGATAGCAATATAATAGTCAGCTGATTATCCTAACCAATTTAATTTTTGATACCAAAAATTTTTGTGAGCCTATGTTTTAATAATTTATCGGTATTGCGTATAGTAAGTATACTGATTTCAAGTTTCTCTTTGAGATTTTTATTATAATTTATTTTACATTATCAAAAAAAGAATTCTTAATGTAACTCAAGATCTGCCACTACGTATTTATAGTACGTGCATTACTATATGTATAATAAAAAACCTTATATCACATTAGTTTTTAAAATAATTCGCTCTTCATCCTTCAAACGCCTATTTTTACCTTCCTTTTTTTTCGCATTAAGATGGAGGATGATTATGAAAGTGTACTGTTGGTTATTCGTGAATGCTACGGTAATCTTACATATACACCTACATATACACATTACATATTGCAGTCATGTTTCGCGTATAAAATTCAAAAGTCATTTACGTAACAAACTCTTTATACGTTCTCCAGTTTACAAGTTACCTCCAAGAACATCAAGTAGAGAATACAGGTAAAGAATACAACTCCTCAATTTTAATAACACAGACTCGTTATTGACTCATGACGGACCAAATGGGAATTCTGATAAATTTTGCAGAGCGGCAGAATGGGGGGATATGGAAGCGTTCATGTGGAAAGGTAGACTTAGGATCATAGCCGTAGGCGAAAAGTGCTTCATCAAGTTAGAGGATGGAATAACTGGTACGAAATTTTGGACTTTGCTTACAACGCACACGTTCTACCTTTCGTTCTGACTTCAAAAAATACTCCGATTGAACTTAGGCGAATTATTTGCGCAATGTCCGTACGATCCTCAAACTAATTCTGTAGAACCAGTACGGGATTCATCAAGATATTTTGTATTACGCATTGAAGAAAATGGCAAGACAATTTCTTATTCGTAATAGAAAAGTTAATAAATTTATGGTACTTTGTTGATTTCTTCGTAATTTAAAACCCAACAATCGATTATTTTTTTTCTTTTTGCGGATAGGTCGGCATGCTCTCATAGGAATGGGCTTTCAAGAGCGCTCCGAAGCATTTGATTTTCAAGTAGCTCTACAGGATCACGTCAAGTGAGAGCAAATTTAAATTAATTTATCCCTAAATGTATATATTTACAGAAATAAAAAATTTCTTTTTCTAGACACGTTAAAGCAGAAAGAGAAGCAATTGAGCATGCCAAAGTTGCTGCACTAGAACCAAAGAAGGATTACAGTTTGAAAGAAGGTGAAACTATTTGTATTAATATCGGACATGTAAGTCATTCTCCATTGTTGAATTCGTTTTGGTAATGCGAACTAGATACCCATGCCCAAATATGATAATAGCAAAGAAAATCGAGACCACACACGATTAGTAATCTTGGAGGCTCTGAGACAGCTGGAGGTTTGAATATTATCATATCTTTTCATTTTTATCCTACTCCTATTTCACCTAATTCTAATTCGCTCTTGATCCGACATATATAATAACTAGTAGTTCCACTTTTACCACCGCCACCATCGGCTGCATCGATCAAGCATAAAAATAATTTATCAATATCCTCTGGCAGCAGAACAACCAGAAGGCCACCTTCAAACGAATTTGGTGAATTTAAAGCGTTTGAGAATGATTCAACTGATTTTTTCAACAACGCCGGATAAGTATACATATCAAACTAAATTCCATAGTTAGATTGAACTCAACAAGGTAAACGGAATTAATTTGTTCTTTATTATAATTATTATTTTTAGCCTTGGCTTATCTGATATCTCGATCTGTCCCAGAATATTGTCCCCCGCACAACTGTTTAATGCTTAAAATAAATATTTCCAGATATTTTTATAAGCCTAAAGGAAACACACATTAATCTTACTGTAATGTATACATTAGTAATTGTTTTCATGCATACACCTTTCGGATGAAATTTCACACCTGGACGCAGTCTAGGCAGCACACACCACTTTTAATGCAAGGTCATTGTCATTACACAGTCTTTCGATCGGTAATAACACGAACGATACAACCAACCCCAGCAACCTCCGTAAGCTATAAAAATCAAAGAATGCAATCACTAACATTGCAGCAAATAGGTTTTTATCGTCAAATAAATTCGGATTATTACCTTTTCATGCCAATTCAATAGCATGGCAGAGCTATATAATTCGGGTGATGCCATTCCACGATAAATATATTTCATCAAAACATCCTGTTGTTCAGATGATAAATTCTTAACTAAGGATGGAATATCGGTAGCTTTTATAGAATTGAGAACTTCAATAACAATTTTGGTATTTAGATCCTACAAGTTTGAAATAAATCAGTTAAGAAGTACGTATTGATTGGTCAAAATTTACATAATGAATGGCTGCCGAAATGGAATTCGAACTCTACCTTGGCTTCAGTCGTATTTAAACCATAAGGTGGGTTATCTATAGCCGTTGCCAAAGCATCTTCTGTTTTACCTCTAGGCGTCGATCACAAATGAAAAGGATGAATGAATAAACCAAATCATTCCAAATAAGAAATGCTAAACCTACCTTGTTAACAAGTTTCTAACTTCAACTCCTTTAGTATTAACTTTACTTAATGCCTCCTCAGGTTCAATTGGTTTCCCCTCCGAAAATTCAAATAATTCTTCCTGAACTAGTTGTTCCTCGTCCAAAATATCAATATCAATATTACGAAAAGACATTTCGAAAATACGGTTATGTGTAGTACACGATAGAGGTAATCTTTAAATGCAGTAATTACGTATTACGTATTATGTTGGACCGTATCTGGTATCAGTTGTTTTGCGTAAATTTTTTAATATATAGCATTCGAATTTGCTTTTAAAAATAAAATACGATTAAATCGAAAAATATATTTTATTAAATTATAATACACAAAAAACTTGAAAATATTATTTAAATAAAAATATTTTATAAATACTTTCCAAATTGTGATTTTTATTAATTATTAATTGATAAAATTTATAACAATAATAATATGTTGAAATCTGTTGCTATCAATATTGATTTATCAAAATAAATATTTTTATAAAATTTTATACCAATCTATTTACATATATTAAATTATGAATATTATATATAAAATATTAAAAATATAAATAAAGATAAAAGAAAAAAAAAATAAGAAAATATCAATATTTTATAATTAATTTTTATTTTATATCTTTAGTATATATAGTTATAAACAAAAAAATTTTTTAAAATTAATATATATTTTTTAATAAATACTTTAAAATTAATATATATTTTTTAATAAATACTTTAAATTATTTTTTAATTAGTACAAATTATCAAATATAAAAATTAAAAATCAATTAAAATATAACTTTTAAGTTTCTTAACAAATATTTCAAAAAACTTTAATTGGTATTAATTATTAAATAATTTATTATTTTTTTTATAGATAAATATTATTACTTTATTAATTATAAAAAATCTAATAATTTTTTATATTTATTATATATTTATATTTATATTAATAATTTATTACTACTGAAAAAAAAAAAAAACTCTCTTCTAATTACATTTGTTTTGTTAAAAATTTTTCTTTTATAATAATTTTAAGCAAGAAAAAATGTTTAACACTCTTTATCACAAATAAGCCCTGATTTAAAAACTCAAAAACCTTCAAGATAACTAATATAATAAGATGAAATCTCTGGTTGAAGTCTACTTAAGTTTGAGAGTTTTGTTTATTCTTTGATTGTATAAGGAAAGACCTGTAACAGTTCTCGCTTCTTTTGTTCTTTTGCATCTCTCTTTATTTTTACTATATCACAAAAACTATTTATATCAATATCATTATACTTGCTAAACTAAACACTTTTCAAAAAATATACCCAAACAAAGTTATTAGATCCATTGTTTGTTTTAATATAACCTTTACACATAATTTTATTATAACATTATTTACTATACCATTTCAAAATTTTCAAAACTTTTTTTTCAAAAAAATTGAAATTAGTTTATCCTCTTCAAATAATTGTTACTCTTCAATTATTCAATTAAATTTTGTCAAAACAATAAAAAAAAAACTGAACCAGTCTAAATTGATTATTTAGTATAATAATAACAACAACAACAATTACTATAACAATAAATAACATTATCATATTCTACTATCCATATCAACAAAAGCAATATCAACAAGTATTAAGGAATTGACAGAATGGATCATTAAGCCAAATCAAAAATTCTCTTGGAAACTTTACTTTTATTTATATAATTTTATAGTTTAAGTAACTTAGTTATAGTTTTAATATCCCATATTATTGTAGTCCCAGTTTATTTTTTTCTTTTAATTTTCTTTTACTTTCAAATTTTTCTATACCCAATTAAAAATAACTTTGAATAAGTAAATATAATCACTATTTAGCTATATTTAGCATATTTAATATTGTTTTAAAATTTTTTTTCAATATTAGTTAGGTATAGATATATAAGCAAGCTAGTATTTAACTTGTTATATTTTCATACACAAGAGATATTGTTTTTTTTATTATATATATAACTTTTTGATATAATACTATTAATAAAGAAATGATATTACCTATTGGAAAAATAATAATAATAATAATAATCTAATATAAATATTAAAAAAAAAACTTTTTTTTGATTATATTTACTTATTAAAAAAATATATATATTCTTTTTATTACAAATGATTCCTAGTTTAAAAACTCAATAATATTTAAAACAATTGATACAATAAAATGAAATTTTTAATTAAAGCATATTCAAATTTGAAAGTCTTGCTTATATATATAATTGTACTGTTAATTTTTATTATATATAGTAATATAATTTTTAATTAAATACAATTTTCAATTAATTTATTATATATTTAATAACAATATAATTTTTAAAAAATATTCAAATTCAATTTCACTATATATATAAATTTTATTTATCCTTTAATTATATAAAAAAAGACTTGTAACAGTTTTCTTTTCTTTTGTTCTTTTGTATTTTTTTTTATTTTTATTATATTATAAAAACTATTTATATCAATATTATTATATTTACTAAATTAAATATTTTTTCAAAAACATACTCAAATACAGTTATTAAATCTTTAAGTCAATCTTTATATATAATATTACCATAGCAATATTTGTTATATTATCTTAAATTTCTCAAATTTTTTATTCAAAAAATCAAAATCAGTTTATCTTCTTTAAATAATTATTACTTTTCAATTATTTAATTAGATTTTGTCAAAACATCAAAATAAAAACTAAATTTACTTAAACTAATTTTTCAATACAACAACAACAACAACAATAATAATAATAAATAACATTAATTATACTATAATTTCTTTGTTATTAAAATATACGGTAGCTCACATAAATAACTGATCACCGATCAATTTTTATTATATATATATATATATTTTTTAAAATTAAAAATTAATTTTAATAATATATTTGAATAATAAATACTTTTAAATTTTAATAATATTTTGAAATTAGAACTAATATTTTTAAAAAATGGGGTTTAAAAAATTTTATATTTAAAATATAAAAAATTATTTAATATTAACAAAAAATATTATATATATATATATATAATA
>CAJVPV010003607.1:0-11063 GCA_910591835.1 Acaulospora morrowiae | reverse complement strand
AATATTACATTTGTTAATAAAAAAATGTAATACTAAAATATTACATTTGTTAATAAAAAAATGTAATACTAAAATATAACATATCAACACATCCCTGAAAATCCTCTTTTGACTAAGTCCCCTATCAATTGAGATATACCAGCTTCCAAAGAACACAACACTCAGTCGTTGATCATTGATTGATCAGATCGGTTCAAATAATGGCAAAATTAATAGTATATGCAGTGTATCATCTAATTTAATCAGTTTATGCAGTAGGATAGTGATTAAAATAATAATAATAAATTTTTTTATGATAAAAATTTGCTATCATGTAATTTTGGCATTTTTTTGTAAAAATAGAAAAATGCAAGAATTTACTCAAACTTTGTATAAATCAAATGCCATCAAAACAGCTATCCAAAAAAAAACATAAAGTTATTATCTTATTAGAAAAAAGTTATAGTTTATGTCAAGTTGTTATAATAATTGATAAAATATCTTAAAACAAATTAAAAAATATATCTATTTTTAAATATTCATCTAAACTTACTCTATATAAAAAACATATTATCCAAAAAATTCTAAAATAAGAATACAAAACAGTTATAAATATATACAGGTTCTTAATAAAATATTAATATCAATGCAATTTAAAAAATTTTTTAAAAAATAAAATTTAAAGTATTTATACAATGCAAAAAACTCTTGTAAATATTTTTTTTAAAAGTTTTTCAAAATTAAAGAAACAAAATTTTTTTATCTTTTTAATATCTTTTTATTATAAAAATTTTAAAATATGTTTTTAAAAAATATGAATATATTAAAATGAAATATTTAATCAAGAAAAATAAAAATTTTTTTAAATTATATAAAAAAAATTTTAATAATTATTTTTATAAATATTATATATTAATTTTAAACTTGATTATATTATAAAACTATATTATATCTAATAATCTGAATACTTTAAAAATATTTAATTCATTATTAATAATTTGCAAGTTTAAAATATATTTATAAGCAATTATCAAATATACAATGTGGAACAAAAATAATTACACCATATATTAATTTTTATTTTTATAATATTTTAATAACTAACTAATAAAATAAGATAAAAATCTATATTAATGTATTTAAAAATATAAAAAACAAGTTTACTTAATAAAGTTTTTAAAATATATTATTAAAATTTTCTTAAAATTTAATTTAAAAAATTTTTTTTAAAAAAATAATTGATTTTAGTTATATTACAAAATAAAAATAATAATAAATTATTATTAAAATTATTTCAATACATATATTTGATTAAAAAAAGTTATAATAATAATAATATAATTATTATTATTATTTTATTAAATATAAAAAATTATTTAATAATCAACTTAATTTAAAATTTAATCAAATTTTACTAAAAAACATAAATTTTTTTTTTAAGTAAATAAACATCATCACTTTATTATAATTGTAAAATTGAAAAATTTATACATGAAGAAAGTAACAACATCTTTCATATAACCAATTGGTTAACAAGTTTAATACTAGCTTGCTTACAGTAAACTATTTAAGTTGCAAAGAAAAATAAATATTAAAACCAATATATTATCAAAGATAGTATCAAGCAGCTATAAATACCTACTCAAATTTATGTGTAAAAAAACTATAAGAAGTAAAAAAAAAATAAAATATTAAACAAAAAAATAGATACAAAAAAACTAATTGTAAAGTTAAAAATGCTCTGAATAAGTGCACCATGTTGATAATTCCATTTAATTGAGATACAGTATGTGTGTACCTATCACAAATGGCCAGGCTACTGTCCAAAATATACAGTAGTATTAATGATATATTTCTTTAATAGTTGATTTGTTATAATGATTGTATTGTTGTTTTGTTAATATAATCAGTGATTGATTTGTTTGTTGATAGTATAATTTGTTTATTTGTTGGTAATATGATTTTGTTTTAATTTTTATTTCCAAAAAAGGTTTTGTTTGCATTAATCAGTGGGTGGTATTTTGGTAATATGAATTTGTTTGAGTAATTGATAGTGTTTGATTAGTTGGTTTTGAAATGTTGATCAATTAACAGAAGTAAACTGATTGCAGTTTTTTTGTAAAAAATTTTTTGAAAAAAAGTTTTATGATTTTTGTGATGCAACAAATTATACTAGGTGATAGTAAGAAATAAATAATAAAAATATTGCTGGTCTTCCAAATCAACAATATAACCATTTTTAATATGTAAGTTGATTTTTTAGTTTGCAAAGAAGATCTTCAAAAAAAGAATATGGTTATTAATAAGAAATGTGTATCTGTAAGAAATGAAAATGTGAAGAATCCCAAGAAAGATTTATAAAAAAGTAACTGCCATGAGTCTTTCCTTATGCAATCCAAAGAAAAAGCAAGGTCATCAAACTTGCTTTCCTTTAGTCAGAGGTTTCATCCCGATGCATCAGTATACTTCTTTAGTTTTCTTGAAATTTTTGTAATGAAGGTAAAGGATGTATGAATAACTTTGAAAAGTTGAAAAGTAAAAAAAATATTTGTTTCTTTAATTTTAAAAGATAATTACTAAAAAAAAAAATTTTAAGAAAAAAGTTATGTATGGAAAAGAGTTTTTTGATAAGAAACAAGTTTTCTTATATTTATTTATTTTTATTTTATTTTTTTTTTGAAAAGAGCAAATGGTTATCATATTTTATTATATTTATTATACTTTTACTTGCAAAGCAAAGTACAATACTCAATAGTACAACATACATCTCTCTTTGTTAGGAAGAGTTTAATACAAGGCTCCCATATAGGGCCAGACCCCTATGCTCTTTTAACACTATTCAAGGAATATAAACAAAAAGAAATTCAAAAATCTATATTATATTTATGAATGGTGTTTAGCTACCTAAAAGTAAATGAATACCTAATCACATGAAGGTGCTACAGCTAATCTATACAGGTTGGCTTCCAAGTCATGATTAGGATTGACATGCCCACTTTTCAAATATGACTTGATATATGGCAAGCAGAGTAGTATTGGAGGTAATAAGAAATGAGTACCTTTTTGTATAAAAGTGCTGCAGCCACTTTATATAGGTTTGCCTTCAAGTTATAAAAAGGATTTGGCACATCCATGCTTCAAGTATGGCAAAAGTGTTTTATAGGTGGAGTTCATATTGATTTTCTTAATAGTGCTAAAACCTAATCTTGTACAATAGACCTACATTGTTAGAGAGATAAGCAAAGAACTTTTGTTGTCATTACCAGCTCATGTTGCAGGGGTAACTAGAATCCCTGGTCCTCATATATTACCCTACTAAGTTCTTCAATCACTAGCATGACACTTGTAACTAACCTAGCTTATTGCTAGCTGCATTGGCATTGGCTACCATTTTACTTTAGATACTGTAAGCACAACTCCTTGGGTACTTTCAGATAATAATAGTTATATAAAGATTTCTTGGGTGTATCTAGTCTAACTGCCGATCAGTAAACAATACTGTGTTTGGTAATGATGATCATGTCGATCTTTTGGAGGGTAAGCTGTTCATCCTTTTTCTGAAGAACCATGGAAGAGAAAAAAAATTCTAAAGCCCATATTCTGAGAAAGGTTATCACTTTTTAATATGGTCCTTGAGAAAAGAAAGTCAACTGGCCAGATGAGTGATGTTATGGAGATGGAGTTTTCAAAAGAGAGAGAGACCTAGAAAGAAAAACCTTTAAGAAAAAGAAAAAAAACCTAGCTTTGGCAGAAAGGAAAAAGGAAAAAGAGAAGGGGAAAGGTAAAAGATAAAAAAAAATATATAAAAGAGAGGAGAGAGAATAAGGAGAAAGAAATAAAGAAGTGGGAGAGAAAACATAAGGAGAAAAAAAAGATGATGAAAAAAAGAGCAGATAACTTAAAAATTTCTTAAAAAGGAAAATTTTAAGTATAAAAAGGGGAGTGGGAAGAGTTTTTTTTTTTTATATATATACAGTATATTTATTTATTTAAAGATATAAAGAATAGAAATATATAGATCTATGGGTCTATAGCTTAGTGGTAAAGTCCCATAGGTCACCAGGTGAAGGTCTAGGGTTCAACCCCACCTGGTTACAAAAATTTATCACCTTCATAATTGGGCTTCCAATTCATGTCGTATCCAATTAACTGCAAATCATTTTTCAAAATTAGTTAGGCTGCATAAAAATGGAACCTCTGGTCTTCCCGATGATCGCGGGCTGAAAACAGGTCGAAGCAAGGAAGGTTGCACAAGAAAAGGCTTCTGGTCTAACTCTGGTATAAGCCCACAACTCTAATCAAAACTGGCGATGGCAGACTCTGTCACACAAAAAACATCCTAGCCTGGGGCTATCCCAATCTGGCGCTTGCTTAAAAGAAGGTTATATCTCGAAAAAAGGTACTTGATATAATCGGAAGCCGCAGGTGGTGACAAAGAGTAATTTACCTTCTTCGAGGTTCTGGGTAAAAAATATATACGGGAATATCTGGGTGTTCTACAACCATACCCTGAAAGGTAATAACTGTGCCTCTCCCACAATGGATGCAGTCGAGACAGGATCTAGATTAGGTTAGATAGTTTATAAACTAGTGGTAGGATTTTCTATCCCCTAAAGATCCCACCCAGAGTACAGATCCACCTTCAAGGTGTTTAATTGATATACTGGGTAAGTCTATAGGTGTAGAAGCGAGATTAACTTAAATGGACCTTAGTGTATCTGTAATTGGATATAAACTACTCAATAAAATGCATATGCATAAAACATCTTTTACCTGAAAAAAAAAAAAAGAATAGAAATATATAAAAAAATTTTAAAATATATTATAATAATATTATAATTAAAAAGAAATATTAAATTAATTTAAATGTATAAATTAATTGATTATAGATTAATAAACTTTAAAATATTTTTTTCATAATTTTTATATTAATAAATAATTTTTTAAATAATTTTTTTTTTAGTTTAATATTAAGCTATATATTTTTTATATTAATTTAATAAATAATATTTTAATGATAAATATATTTTATTAAATTATAATTAAGATACAATAATTCTTTTTAATAATTTTTAAATTTTTTTATAATTAAAAATATTATTTTTTATATATTTTTTTATATTTTTAATATATATTGTATAAAAAAAAACTCTTTTCCATACATAGAAAAATCGGAAAAAATTGTCTTTTTAGAAAATTTTTGAGAAAATCAAAAAAAGAAAGCGAAGGGACAATGGGAGTCAGCCAAGCATCAACATCAAGCGCAGGAAGAGGAAGAGGAACAGAAAGGAAAACAATAACTGCCACTAGAGAAGCTAGAATCAAAGCAACTACCTTTATGAAAAAAGAACCAGGCAGACCCAAAAGCCTGGACAAGGGAAAACTGAAGAGAACGCAGGTGCGAGTAACAAGCATGGACCTAGAAGAAAGAGAAATAGAAGTAAGTGGAGGGAAAGAGATAGAAGAGCAAGAGCAAGATACAGAAATGCAAGAGGAGAAACAGCCAAAACCAAATGAAGAGGAAACAGGAACAACAGGAACAGACATTAGAGGAGAAGAAAGCAGAGAGCATAAAGGAAAAGCAAAAGAGGATGAAAGAGTGGAAGGCAGGCCAAAAGAAGTGGGAAAGAAAACAAGATACACATGCAAACTAGAGCTACCAGCCGACAGGGAATCAGCAGAAAGAACAGATATCATAGAAGAAGCATGTATTGCTTTTGAATCCTTCTTGGGAGTAAGAGTAGAAAGAGAAACTATGGAAGGAAAAAAAATCATTGCTAACTTTGGAAATCTAATTGACATGCAAGAGGCATATGAAATCAATTTTGGTATAGACAACAACAGGGAGCACCTAGCCTCTACAGAACTGAAACAACATCAATTAGGAGAAAAAAACAGAGTAATTGTTAGGAATATCCCACTCTTAGCAAGAAAAGGAGCAATTAAGGCAACCCTAAAAAAATTTGAAGACATCCATACCATGGATATCCATCCAGTGGAAATATGGCAGACAATGATATTAACTTTTAATAAAGAGAAAAATGCCCAACTATTGGCCAAAATGTGGTCAATTCCATTTAAAAAGGAGTACCTGAGAATTCTTCCACAGTGGGAGGAGAAAGAGGAACTGGAAAGAAGATCAAGACATATACTAAAATTGGCAGGTTTGCTAGCAGGCACCACAGCTTACGACCTAGAAGAGATAGCAAGAGAAACAAACGAAAAAACCCTATATATTCCAAGGACAGGCAGATACTTTAGAGAAAGATTTGCATATGTGGCTTTTGAAACAGAGGACCAATTAAAAACAGCCAAAACCCAAACCTTTAAATTGGACAGGATAATGATCAAATTCGAAGACTAATTTGAGAAACTGTGTTACAAGTGTGAACAGAGTGGGCACATCACCTTTCAATGTAAGGAGGTAAGAGTGCAAAGAGACAAAGTATTGGCTCAAGCAAGGTTTGTATCAATCCAGTCAAGGTTTAGAAAAGGACCAGAAAAAGAAGCTCCTATATCTTACGCAGAAATTCTGAGGAAGAGAAGCAGATCGAGATCAGTTTACAATAAAGAGAGAAGAGAAGAACAAGAAGGAATAAGAGAAAGATTAGACAGGTTAGAAGAGTTAATTAAAAATATGGAAACAAAAATTAATGTATTATGGAATTGGTGGAATGAGCCGCAGGAAGAGCAGGAAAACCAACAAACCAACAATAAGAGTACAGATGAGCAACAAATGCAATATTAAGATGCAGAAGAAATGAGCAGAAAAGAGGAAGAAACCTCTCTGGCAACATACAAGGCAATCAACAAGGAGGCGGCAGAAAGACAAGACAAACTAGAGAGGCAAATGGAACAGATAGGAAAAATGCTAAGCGAACTTTTGGAAAATGGTCAACTACCACCTAGTAAAAAAAGCAACAACATGAAAGACAGTAGGAAATATGAGGCCCAATAACAAATCCAAACAAGTATGACAGCACACCAAAAGGATAAACATAATAACCCAAAAAATATTATGTACAAAAAAAAAAGAACTGACACAGAAAACATCAAAATTATGACAATAAATATGAATGGCTTAAATGAAGAGTTTAAGAAACAGCAATTACAACATTATTATCATAAAAACAATATAAATATAATAGAAATATCTGATATAAAATTCAAAACAACAACTAACAGGAAAACAATAAGAGACAAAAAATACATGACTTACTGGGCAAACACGGAAAACAATTTGGAGGAGTGGGACTAATTATTCAAAAAGACTAGGCCAAACACATAGGGAAAATAACAAGATGGCAGGAAAGAATTTTGGTCATGAAACTAATCTTTAAAGAGAAACGGAAAATAGGAGTAATACAGGTATATGTACTATTACAATTAGGCCAGGAAAGAAAAGAGACGATAGCAGAAATAAGAAAAATCATAACAGAATGGAGGAAAAAACAAGTAATGGGAATAATAGTAATAGGAGATATGAATACAACAATAAAGGACAACATGGACAGAACAGGATAAACAAACCAAAGAAAAACAAAAAATAGATTGAAATGCTTAGGGAATTCAATCTATATGACACCTTCAGACAACATAACAAGAATACAAGTGAATACACATGGGACAAAGAATCAAAAAGCAGAATGGACATGATATAGCTCTCGGAGGACTTGAGAGAACTATGCAAAGCCTCATCTATAACAGATATCAGACAATATTTGAATACAGACCACAAGGTGGTGGACATAGAGATAGACTTGTATATAATTACAAAAAGAATCAAAGGATTCAGAACAATAAGCGAAAGGAAAGTCTATGATTACAAACAGATAACTGAAAACAAATGGGAGGAATGGAGAAAAGAAATTGAATATATGAGGGCAGCATGCAAAAATAAAGAGCAACTAGAAAATAATGAAAGAGAAAAAGAAATATAAGAATTCAAGTAGTAGATGGGAAGAACTAAAAGAATGCTGAAGGGAAGCTGCAAAAAGATGCATTCCGAAAAAGACCCTCAGAACAGAGGTGCAATATTTTAGTAAAAGGATAAAGACAGCATAATTTATAGCTTTCAGGAAACTAAACAAGGCTATAAGGATTGCAAGAGAAATGAAAAAAATACGTAATACCAGAAACAGAGAAGAAATGATGGAAAAAAGAGTCAGAATTAACAAGTACATAAGAGCATTGCCAGAAACAAAAATAAACTTAAGATATCTGAGTACAACGGAGAAAGTTAAGGATTGGAGGATAGAGACAAAACAAAAGCAAAGAGACCTGAGAAAACTGTGCGAAAGTGAAGCCAGATTTCTCAGAAAGCAATAGATTCTCGAAGCAATAAAGAAAAGAGCAGAGAAATGGCAAGAAAACAAAAAGCAGAAAAACTTAATTTCAAGTATTTTGGCATGTGACACAACAAAGGAGCAAATTGATAGGGTATGAGACCAAGTCATAGGACATATGAAACTAGAAGAAGAAAAAGTCAAGGAACTAACATGGGAGCACTTCGACCAGCAAAATAGAACCAGAAGGTGGAATTTAGAAGATTACCAGAGAAACATGCTGGAGGAATACAGAAATCCAATGGTTAAAATAGGAGATAGGAAGAAAGCAAAACTAATGGAACCAATATCAAAAGAAGAGCTGGAGGAGGTAATAAGAGGAACAGCAAACAGAAAAGCACCAGGGGCATTAGAAATAGCATATGAAATGCTAAAGAACTGCAGGAAAAAAAAGCGTAACAAATTGAAGGATTTGCTTAACAGTATTTTAGAAAAAAAGAAAATGCCAATGAAGTGGAAGCACTCATGAATCTACCCAATTCCAAAAATAAAGGATTGGCAGGAACAAATGGACAAACTGAGACCAATAGCACTAATAGAAACAAAAAGAAGAATCTTCTCAAAGATAATCACAAAAAGAATAGATCAAGCTTTAACGGCAGGAAAGATCCTACAAGAAAACAATTGGGCAAGTACCTCTGGTGGAACAACAAGTAAGCCAAAAATAATCTTACAAAACATGATAGAAGATATGCAAACTAACAAAAAGGAGATGTGAATTCTCCTACAAGATACAAAGAAAGCATTTGATTCAGTAGGAAGAAGAGCCTTAGAAATAACTCTAGAAAGAATAGGCATTCCACAAGCACTGATAAAAATAATCTTAGAAATGCAAGCAAACAGAACAGCAGACATAATTACAAAATATGAAACAACAAAAAGTATGAAATCCAGGATAGTTTGAACCAAGGAGATCCTATGTCACCCTTACTATGGAAAATATTCTACGACCCATTGATCAGCAAAATAAACAAGACAAAGCAGGAATACAAAATGAACAGTGAATGAATCAGAAACTTTGCCACAGGAGAGTCAATGAAAAAAGAAGTTATATTGGGAAGTATAGTCTATATGAGTGACACGACATGGATAGCAGGGGGGAAAAAAGAGATGGAAAGTATACTGAATCTAGCAGAAATATTCTACTATATAAATGACATAGAAATTAATACAGAAAAATCCAAGCTAATAGTACTGAATGCAAAAAAAAGAAACAAAAAAAGCATAAAACTAATGGGCAAGGAAGTATCAGCAAGTGAAGAAACCAAAGCAAAAAGATTCCTAGAGTCTTGGGTACAAGAAAAGCCAGGAAAAGCTACACAATTAAAGAAAATGAGCCATATAGTAACACACAACCTCAATACAATAAGGAGAAGAAAGATATCAGCAGAGATAGTCAGATACCTAATAAATGGAGTGATCCTTCCAACAATGGAATACCTAGCAGCAGATATACACATTCAGGAAAGCACAATAGAAAAATGTCAAAAAAGTATAGATAGAGTGTACAAACAGAAAAATAGTCTTGCAAGCAGCTTTCCAAGCAGCACTTTGAGAAGCCAAATATTAAGTAACATTAAGGGTATCAAAGAAAGATTAGCTTTAACAAGGTTAAGTGGTCTGGAAACAATTCTAGAAGATAGAGGGATACTTGGGAGCATAGAAGAAATCAGACTCTTGCAACTGCAAGAGGAAGCATGGTCAACAAAAAAAGTAACACAAAATGGCAAAGACTTATATAGGGAAAGAAAGAGAAGTATAATTGCAGATATGATATACGAGAGTCTGAAGCAAGGCTTCAAAATAGAAACAGAAAGATAGGAAAAAATAACAGAAAGAAGGGGAGGAGTAATCGCAATTGAGGAGGTGTTGGATGAACAAACCTACAAGAAACAAAAAAGAAACATAAGAAAATAGAAAGTAATGTACATGGAGCAAGTAGTAAAGGATAATGACATAAAGCTAATGGAGTGGGAAAGAATCAACCCAGGACATGACAACAAAAGGAAAAAACCCAAATGGTATAACATAATGAAAAAAAACTGGAGCAAAATCTGTAGCAAAATAATCAAAAAGTCAATGGAAAAAAGTCAATGGAAGCATATAGCAATGCCTAGGGAAAACAAAGCAACAGACATGAAAAGGGTAAGATGAATCACTTTTGGACAGGAAGAGGAAGTTATAGTAGGAAGAAAAAAAAGAAAGATCAATACTAAAACAGCAAGAATTCTATACTACAAAGAACACAAAGAGACCCAAGAACTAAAAGAATGTGAAGGGTGTGATTTAAACGAGTTTAACAAAGAGAAGAGATGCCAATTTGATAAAAAGATAGAAGAAACGTGGTGGCCAGCAGTGAAAAAGGTTAAAATGAAGAAGAGTGGAAGGATTCTACATATTAAGAAGAGAACACAAGAACCACAGGAAATTTTGAGAATAAGAGTAGTACAGGAAAACAAAAGGAAAAGGAAAAGAATAGAGGAGAATCCGGACAGGAAAATATACACAGATGCAGTATGGAACAAAAAAACAAAAAGAGGAACAGGGGTATAGAAGTATATAGAGAATGGTGTAGCAACAAAAAGTGAGACATGGGAAAACATAACACAAAGCACAATACAGGCAGAGCTGGAAACAATAATAGAAAGCTTAAGGGAAATTAAAGAAGAAGGAGAAATCAAAATAATAACAGATCTAAAACTGGCAGAACAGTATATAAATGGAGGGGAAAGAACTAGA
>CAJVPV010003606.1:0-11065 GCA_910591835.1 Acaulospora morrowiae | reverse complement strand
TAAGTTTAGAGAGACATATATCTTTTTTGTAAATTGTAAATCTTGTCTCAAGTTTAAAATTATAATAAAATAATTAAAAGATCGTCATCTTGCTCTTTTAAAAAAAAAAAAAAAGAAAGAATATAAAATAATAGATTTTAAGATTTATTATAATAAAATCAATTAAAGAAAAAGAAAAAAAAGTAGAAAAAAAGAAAGAAAAAACAAAAAATAATAAATAACTTAATTTATATTATACATATAGTAAAACATATTTTAAAAATCATATTATAGTAGAATTATTAAGTAATATATAGTAAACAATTAAAAATCATATTATTAATAAAATTTTTTTTATAATAATATGAAAATATATATGGTTTTTATAAATAATTTTTTATTATATTTTAATATTTTTTGTTAATTATAATAATGATTATTTTTATTTGTTAAATAATAATAAAATATATCAAATAATTATAAATTCAGCTTAAATTTAAATATAGAAACATATATAATTTAACAAAATTCAATATTAAATAATAAAAAAAATTCAACTAGTGATAAAAATATATATACTATAATTGAAAAGTATCTTTGTATT
This sequence comes from Acaulospora morrowiae, assembly GCA_910591835.1. NCBI lineage: Eukaryota > Fungi > Glomeromycota > Glomeromycetes > Diversisporales > Acaulosporaceae > Acaulospora > Acaulospora morrowiae. The sequence goes on along the minus strand of CAJVPV010003606.1, from coordinate 10,482 downwards.
TTTAAAAAATAAAATTATTAAAATAATATATCTAATTTTAAATATTATTTATATATAATTAGTTTTTTTTTTTTTTTTAAAAACCTTTAATCAAATTAAAATTGTTTATTTATTAAATTATAATAAATTATTACAATTACAATTACATATATAAATTTTTTCAATTCAACTTACTTGTCTATAACATTAAGTTTTTAGATATGATTTATAAAGATAATATATTACTTATTTATTAATTAGGATTAAGATCTCTTTTACTTAATAGAGTTATAGTCTGTAGAATTTATATTATAATTTTTTTTTATAGTAAAATAGTATTAAATTAAAGATGAATCCTTAAATTATTTAGTATATAAAATTTCACAAATCAATTATATTCTTTTTGAAGGAATATAATTATTTATTAATTATTTAATAAAAACATAATTCAAAAAACATTTGGATCAAATGGCCTAAATTGCAAAAAACCTTTGTAGATAGTTTTTTTTTTATTATATATTTTTAAAAAACTTTTTTAATAGTAAGAGACATTTTAATTATATCCTTACCTTTAATTTAAGAACTTATTTTTATATTAGATGCAGATTTTTATTAAACAAATAATTAATATTTTATATTATATCAAATATCGTCTATTGCTATTACAACAGCTAAATACTAGTTTATCTATTTTTATTATCCTAACAATACTAATAACATTCATAAAATAGGTTTATATTTTTGGAAGTGATCTATCTAAAGGATAGAAATCTTATTATTAGTTTTAAATTATCTAACTTATTAATTCAAATTTTGTATAGGGTAGTAATATTCTGCTAACTATTTCCTAAGTTACTTATCACATCTATGGTTCCGAAAATTGGAATCATATAGACTCACATGGACTTATATACATATATGGATTATAATCCATCTATTAAATTTATTATAAAAGTTGGAATCGAATATAAAATTGTTAGAATTCTTAATTACATTATATCTTTTCGCTTATATATTATATGACAAAGGAGTTGACAACATGATACATATATTTCCTAGTGAATGCTCTGATTGTGGTCTGCTGGTTAACACTAACTATTAAATCTAGAAGCTCTTATAACCAAGTGAAATACAACTTCTTAAGGATCATATAAGTTATGCTAAGCAAGCTTCCAAAGTCCTTTATCTTCTAGTAGATATCCCAATTCAAAACTAGTTGATATAGGCTATCAAATTTAAGGGTATAAATACCAAGCAAAATACAACTTCTATATATATAAACCATTCGGAAAGAACTATATCATATAAAATATTAGTGTAATACAATGTTTTCTTCAAAGCTTTCTTATTTGATAGTCAATAGAAAGGGATTGGCAGACTGAAATTAATTAAGATGAAATATAGTCCAGTCTATATATATAGTGGAATTGAATTCAACCATTTTTTAAAAACTATATTATAGTAAAATTACTAAGTAACATTTAATAATTAATTGGAATTTGTATTTAATTCGGAATCGTATTATCAATTAAATTTCCTTTTATAGTAAGACAAACATATATATAATCTCAATATCTGCTGGCTTAGCATATGAAATGGCTTCTTATGAGAAATAATATATAACAAATTATAGTACCAGATATTATATTAATTTTGTTTAATTATCTTTATATAGGATTGAACTAGTATCTTGTAATTTGACTTGCGAAGCACTAATTATTATATTATGGATCCACAGGTTTAAATTTATTTTTTATTATTATTTTTTTTTTATAGATGAATATGCAACGATGCAAATCTTTATTGATACTTGCATAAATCGAATTACATCAAGTGTCCTTTTACAATTGAAAATTGTACTTTATTAACTATTGTACCGATTATGTAGTTTACAATTGTAAACCAACACTGCCTGAAACTGTGACGTAACAGCTTACCATCTATCTTTTTTGAATCCAACATGCTAACTATATACCGAAGGTGGGATATTACATATTGGGTGGAGTTTCTATAGGAGGGGAATGCCTACCACTAGTTTAAACCACCTAACCTATAACCCAGTTTCTAAGAGCTATGTCTATCCCTCAGTGGTTGGTCTTCGGATTTTCGGACATCACGATACTTTTCGTTTGGACCCTTAGAGGGGATACTTGCTCCTTGTCACCACCTGCGGCTTCGGTAGATCCTTTTCGACGGGACCAACTTCTTTTAAGCAAGCGCCGGATTGGGATAGCTCCAAACTAGGAAATCCTGGAGTCGAATTCGGCCTATTGGGTACGACATACATAGGGGGCCTGCACAACCTACATATGAAGGGAGAGCTTCTCGACGATCATCATGCACCTACCAGACGATCGTTACGCCGCGACACCTTAACAGGAAATCACAATCTCAACGCCTTACCGAATCGGCATGTGAATGGCTTCATATGAGAAACAGCACATAATTGGTTATGGTGCCAGATACCATATTAATACTATTCAACCGCCTTCACCTGGGGTTGAACCGGTATCTTGTGATCTGACCTGTGGAGCACTAACCACTGTGCTATGGACCCACAGGTCAATAAATATTTTTTTTTCTTATTAATTTATTTTATTATATAATAAAAAGTGTCCACAATAATATGGATATCCTCTATATATATAATTATATGTATAAAAAATAAAATAATAATATTTATCTATATAAATAAATAAATATATTATATATATATATTATTTTGTTAATCAAAATTGGATATAATTAATTTTCTTTAAAATACAAATTTTCTAAATACATATATTATATAAATTTTATATCATTATTTATTTATCTTTTTACAAATCTAATATTTATTAAAATATATAATTTAAAAACAAAAAATATTATTATTATAAAATATAATTAAATTAATAAAAAAAAAAAACTCTTTCCCGAAAAACCACAAATTTTCAAAAATTTCCTTTTTTGAAAAAAACACAAAATACTTCAAGAAACATCAGGAAAATATTCAAGAAAAACTTCAACAAGAAGAAACACTCCACTGTTTTTCTTTAAAACCCAAGGAAGATACATATAACAGATATTATTGAACATAAAGAAATACCAACTCTTTGCTTTTATTTCAAATAAATAGATACATACTTGTTTTTTCTTACTGGGAAGAAGAAAAAAACAAGAAATACAATTTACAATAAAGTAAAAAAGAAAGTCAACACCACACCTTACAAGCTACCAGCCAGTCGTGTACCAGGTTATATACCTCCCTAGACACTAATAGGGCCCTATATCAGCCAGATTACACCTGGTAAACCAGGCAATCTCATCACTAACACAAAACCAGAGGGGTACCAAGACTTTCTAAACACTGTATTTAGAAAAAAAGTAAAAGATCAAACAAATCTCATACTATAAACAACAATCGTCGCATGAACTGATCTATATTGAAATCAAAAAACCCAAACCAGTTTATCCCATCAAAAGATCAACAGTAACACAAACATGTATACATAGTTCTCCATATTTCAAACAAGAAAACAAACATGTTTGTTTATGGGGTTCAAAATTAAGGTTAGACTATATTTCACGATCAAAATAACAACAAACAAATAAACAAGACAATAACAAGATCAGAAAAACACGTGTCACAGAAAAACAACAGAAAAACAATCAAACAATACACATGTAACACATCTGCATACAACCAATACAATAACAGAAATACCAACAATTCCATTGAAGGAGCAAATCATAGAGCACCTCAGAACACTGGAAGATCATCACAATAAAAGTGATCAAAGATGGCTATGTACTCTTATAGAAGATGGATTGACCAACATAGTATCAAAAATCTCAAACTTGGGAGCACTTATAAACATCACAGTCATTGATGCCATAGCAACAAGGCTTCTTAACATTAACCCAAACACCGTAGTTAAATAGACGTTGGCCAAAGAATATATTAAACAAATATGGGAGTTTAATCAACTCGATATAAATATCTTGAATAAATTTCTTATTAAAAATTCACAACAAATAATCCAGATTTTAAGTATTCTGCAACCAACACAAGACAACCTAGAGCAGGCCTGCCCTGAACAAATTCAAGTAACAAACAATGATGCAAACCAGGAATTGCCAAACAGAAATCAACAAGTGCCAGAGATAGAAATAGAGGAACAAACAACTGAGAATTCAGCCACAGTGGAAGAGACATATATTCCAGAGATAACCATAGAAAAACAACACTCTTCAGATGACAATACAGATATCCACAGTTTTATTTCAATCCAAAACCTTGACATCAAGTTGATTTCCAACTACGCAACAAGAAACAGGCAATACCAACCAACCAATCCCTTTTATATCTATAGAGAAGGAGCATACAAAGCAGAAGCAATGATAGCCAATACATCAGGAGACAGCATATCAAAACAGAGAAAATACTTGGCAAACATATTGAAGCTGCCAAAAAACAAACAACATCTCATTCAATCTCTCTTTTATAATGGCAATGGATGGTATATAATTCACTTTGAATATGAAAGAGACTTAACTGCCTGCATAAACAAAATCAATTCAAAGGACGAAGAAAACTTCCATCTTATTCAAATACAAGACTTTATACATATCACCAAAAAAGCCAAAGAGACAAAAAAAAGGAACCTTAATTGGAAGAACCAGTCTAATTCAGGAAAAATAATACAAGACAGATCCAATCACTTTAAACTATCCAATCGCCTAGGGAAGGTGCAACTAAGAATCAAAGATAACATAACTCCAGGTGTCAGTAGAGAAGAACAATTAAGATTCATAACTGACAAGCTTGAAGTTTCACTGGAACATGAAGAGGTACAAGTATTAGCTATAGGCAAAAACAAATGAATAATTTTATACTTCAACAACGTGACAGATGTATACAAATGCAAGCAACAGCTATCAGAGCATATTCAGGAGCAAAACATCATCATCATTACAAACAACAATGTAGAAAATATAGCACCTTCTGAAAGCTCATCCTCACTATCAATAGATTCAGAAATTCCAAATCAAATGATACTCTTAGACATCCCATCACATATCTCAGTCAAGAAAATCTATAGTATACTTAATAAATATGATGAAATAGAATCCTTAAGGCTTATCAGAGGAAATAACAGTTACAATAATACAATTTTTTCCTTCAAATCTATCAAAACAAATATCTATAAGATTTGATCAATACCAATAGATGACTCCATGGCAAGAATCATGATACTGGAAAATCATCAAGCAACACTTTCCAAAAGAAATGAAATAACTGCTAGACTTTATGGAATTGGAAAATCCTCTTCTGCCTCTCGTATAATGAGTGCAACAAAACATTTAAGAGTAAAGACAGTCTACATTCCTATGGATGGAAGAACAGGAAAGAGGAGAAACTTTGCCATTCTCGGATTTGAAAACCAGGAGGACTTAAACAAAGCACTACTATCACACATAGAACTGTTTGGATATAAAACTTGGTAAAATATCAAAGATAATACAAAGATGTATACACAAGAGCCCATATCACGGAACAGCTATATCTTATACTCAAAAAGGAAGAACAAAGACATCTCTTCAAAACACTCGAGAAAAATTAAAACACCGCTAGTATTATTATCTATGTACATGGACACAGAAGAAGAAAAAGAAGAATAGCAAATAACTTATACCCAAAAAATTAAAGGAAAAAAGAGGAAACAATCTTCAGACAAGAAAAAACAAAGAGAATCATTATCCAAAATGAATCCCTGGTCTAAAGTTTTCAATATGCTGAATACAATTAGTACAAGACTAACAAACTTGAAGAACAAAAGAAATAGCAGCAAGAACTCTTTCCATTATTCCTCCTAAAAGGTGCACTAGTTGAATTCACAGCAATAGCTGAAAGGGAAAGACTTCTCCCGCAAGCTTCTTCTTCAACATACAACCACTATTCACTATTCACTACAGATGACTACATTTCGGATAACTTCAATAGAATGATTATGATTAATCCCCCAATCAACAATAAAATCAATACTTTTTTTACAGAACAAAGAAAGATATTTCTAGATGACACTATATGCTTTGGTATACACAATACCAGAGGAATCACTAGGACCATAGACTAGAAGATACTAATACAAGAAATATGGAACCAAAAGATTAATATTCTAGGATTAAGTGAAACTAAACTTACTTTTAGCAATTAGACATTCGTATTCAACAATAGCAAAGACAAATACAAATGCTTTCCCAGTTCTTGTCCAATTAATCCCAGAGGAGCAGGAATACTTCTGCTGATTTATAAAGATTTGGAAAAATATATTGTACAAGTAGATAAAATAGAAGGACATCTCGTAGCAATCAATCTACTTAGCAGAAGACACAAAACATGGATAGCTCAAGTATATCTCCCCTGCAACAAACAAAAAAGAATATAATTATTCAAAGAAAAATACAAACTATAATAAGAAACAAGATTTAACAACAATATCAAATCATCATAATGGGGACTTCAATGTGATACTAAACCTTAGATACGATCATATGAATTCTAAAGCAAGTAACAGCTTTTCCTCCTCAGAAGATCCAGAAATATCAATATTCAACTTTCTTTTAGATTGGAATCTTGTGGACTTACATCAAATCTGGGAAAACCCAAGACCATCACATACATGAGAAAATAACTCGAGTTCCAGTAGAATAGACTATATTTGGACCTTAGCTGAAATAGCACACAACATGATTCAATTGCAAAACTGTAGTTTCAAGGAGATCACAAATAGTGACCACACTTTCCTCCACTGCAAGATAATCAAAGACATACTTCTCTACACTTCCATAGTGTATTATACCAAAGTCACATATCAATATGAGAAGATAATTGAGGTTAGCAAGACTACAGATGAGTAATGGAACAAATACAAAATCAAAATAGAAAATAAAATTCAAAAAGCTAAGCTTCTGGAAAAAACAACAGCAGTGTATCAACAAATGAACATCCAAAGACATGCTCTTCAAATACAAGACCTCTGGAAAGATTTTGAAAGAATAATAATTGCTTCAGCATTTAATAATCTTCACTGTAAAAAAAGAAACCCCAGAGGATATAGAAACACAAACGGTAAAATGCAGAATTCCAAGGAAAAAAACTTAATTAGACTATTCAAAGACCTGCACAAGATCCAGAAGAGACTGAAAAAGGAACCATCAGTACCTCTATTCTCTCTTCTAACAGACCAGCTCAACAAATGGTTAGTCAAAGTCTCAGAAACATTGTTAGACAACTTGCAGGTTCTAGCAGAGATAAAAATTCTTGACACAAACATATCTAAGAAGAACTCAATACCTTTTATTGAGCAAATATACATCCTGAAAACAATTCTTAAAAAGATTTGCATACAGAAAGAAAGAAAATGAATCAATCAGGAAATTCAAAAAGCAGTTGAGGCCAGATGTCAAGATCTCAAAAACAATCAATGAAGAATAGTCCAAATGCTGACAAACAATTTCAGAGACAAGATTATGATTGATATAATCAAGATAATAGATAAGGACAGTTGCAAATACATTACCATTGACAAAGAAGAGATTCTGAACCAGACAAGACTCTACTACCAGAAGGTTTTTCGCAAGCGCAACAACAATTACAACCTCCTCGACAGTTAATGAAAAGAACAATACAAATCCAAGCCTGATATTCAAGAAGAATAGTATAATACAATAGAGAAAGAAATTTAACCAAGTGAATTGAAAGAAGTTCTTCAGGACCTACCCAACAACAAGGCAGCAGGACCTTCCAAAATAAAATATGAAATGCTAAAAAAGCTTGGTCCCAAGACAAGAAAGACTCTCCTAAACCTCTTCAATCTCTTCCTTGGCCTTGGAATTATATTAGTATCCTGGAAATACAGCCTCTTATATCCAATATCCAAAGAAAAAGAATGGCAAGAAGAACTAAACAACACCAGGTCCATAATACTGTTAGAAACAATGTGAAAGTGCTTTACCAAAATCTTTAACAATCGTCTAGCACTTATCTGCAAAAAGCACAAAATTTTAAAAAGACCGAATTTTGTAGGACTTCTAGGGGAAAGTACTTCGGAACCAGTATATCTATTAAACAATATCTGTGAAGAAGCTAGAAAAGAAAATAAGGAACTCTGGATTCTTTTCCAAGACATAGCAAAGGTATATGACACAGTCAGCTTAGACTTAGATATACTAGAAAAGGCACTTCAGAGAATCAAAGTCCCAAATAAAATCATCAAACTTCTACTAAATCCCTTTATACAAAGAGCTATTAAGATAATTATTGATATAGGCATTATCAAAGAAATTATAGCAGGTGACGGCATAGACCAAGGAGAAACTATATCACCACTGCTCTGGAGAATCTTTTATGATCCCCTTCTCTATGAAATATAAGAAAATCATAGACTAGGCTATATGATGAGTTGCTCATAAACAACAAACTTCAGTAAGCCAGCAAGTGATTCAGAGGCCTCCAGAAAACTCTCATTTAGACAGGCAGCAATAGCTTACATGGATGATACCACATGGATAGCTAGGTCTCAGAAGGATATGAAACGTATCCTGAAAAGGGCAAAAGGATTCTATACAGCAAACAACTCACAGATCAATGGAGACAAATCGATATTAATCACAGTCAACAGTTTAACAAAAGAATCCAACAGAGTTTACATCAAAACAAATCAAAAGGAGATTAAAGAATTAGACCACAAAAGCCATATGAGATTCCTGGGCATCTGGTTAGGCAACAAAGACTAGACCAAAGATATAATTCAAAGAATTCAATGAGAAATCCAAGCAATTCTTCCAAACCTAGAGAAAAAACTGATTACAGATAGGCATGTGAAATATATAATCAACAGAGTTCTAATTCCAAGAATCAAATACAGGATGCAACACAGCTCAATAAGTATATACTCAAGCAACCTCCTTATAGCCCAACTCAGAAAAGTGCTTAAACAAGCAGCTAAGATTACTAGAACAATGCCAAATTCATCCATACATCACAAGGCTATCTACAGAGGGTGGACATATTATTGCAAACACTTAAAAAAAATTTTTTTTTTTTAATAATAAAGTTATAAATATATAACTAAAACAATATGTTTATTTAATATTAATATTTTGTTGACCCTCCTTCAGCCGCAATGCAAGCCGCAATTCGTCGTGACATACTTGTGATCAACCGCTGACACATCAATGGAGATATATCATTCCAACATTTTTGAACAATTTGATCCAAATCAGTAAGACTTGCTTGAAAAACCTGTTATTTAACAATGTGCCACAGGTTCTCAATTGGGTTAAGGTCTGGACTTTGAGGTGGCCAGTAAAGATGGGTCCCTAAAGTATTTAGTATATAAAATTTACGTCCCTTTACGTCCACGTCCCCTAGAGGACATAATTCCTAGCTCTTTATTTCAATAGGAACATAATTTCAAAAATGATTTGTATAGATGCTTAAAACTATAAAGAACCTTTGTAGGTAGTTTTTTTTTATTTCTTAATATAGAAATGAAAAATTTTAATAATAAGGGACATTTAAATTATATCCTCACAAATAATTTAGGGACCCATCTTTAGTGGCCAGTCCATAATCCGAATTTTATTAGTGTCAAGAAATGCCGTGGTAATCTTTGCGATGTGTGGAGGCACGTTATTGTGCTGAAAAATGGGACGGCTGCTGTGAGACCAATTAGGAATATTATCGATTTCCGGTAAGAGATATTCTTTAAGTATGTTGACATAGGATACCGTTGTAAAAAAAATTTTAAAAAAAATTTAAAAAAAAATTTAGAAAAAAAAAAAAAAATTCGTTTCTTTTTCTTTTTGCTTTCGCTTTTCTGTCTCCGTTTTCTGATTCTTTTTTTTCCCACCTTTTTTTTTCGTCATTTTTTTCTTCATTATGCCTATCTATATATATCTCATCCCTACTTTATTTTTTTTTTTCCTCATCCATCCACCCTTTCTCCTGCTCGTCCATCCACTCTTTCTCCCGTTCGTTCACTCTCTCTCATTCGCCCATCTACCCTTTCCCTTATTCACTATCCACCCTTTTTTTACCTCTTTTTCGTTTATTTTTTCATTAATATACATACCCTTTACCGACTTATATAAAGGAACTAGAGGGCCGACTCCAAACCAGGAAAAACACCCCTAGTGCATTCGACTTGGGCTGTGTTTGACGGTGGCGACCAAACAGTCAAGATCCCATTCTTTACTTGGTTCACGCCAGACTCAACAGTTTCGTGCTTGCTGAAACTGGGTAAATGTTGACTCGTCACTCTATAATACTCTTTTAAAATCTTTCACAGTCCACTTTTCGTGGTCACGACACCAGGCAAGACGTTTTGCAACATTATCACTTGAGATAAGTGGTTTTTTACGGGCGATGCAACTTTTCAGCTGCTCCTTATGAAGAGCACGACGAATGGTCTTTTCTGATATCTTTTTTTTTGTTTTTTTATAATAGAGAGAATT
>CAJVPV010003605.1:0-11065 GCA_910591835.1 Acaulospora morrowiae | reverse complement strand
ATTGTACCGTATCAGGACGAGTCAACTTTTCGAGGAGATGTAAATATAATACCGCATATTTTTCTGAATCCTGTTGGGAATAAAAAGTAACACTTTCCAGATCTGAAATAATTGAAATAACTAGACTTATTAAGTAAGTGTACCTTTTGCATCACCGATCTAACTTGCTCGCGGCTCTGTTTGTCTACTCGTTTCAAGAGTTCAAGTTCGTCTAGCGTAATTAATTCGGCCTTATGATATCCCTGTAGAAGAAGAAAATATTGTAGAATGTAAGGCTTCCAAGCATCCTTGATTAAATCATATTTTTATAATGCACACCAACCTCCCATGGAATTGGTCGTGAACGTATAGTTGTTGTGAGATCGTCCAAGTAAGAATTTGAGACGAACACTAAAGGAACGTCCGAAAGGAGATCTTCGGTGGGTGCAGGTGTAGACATCATAACAGGAAAGTGAGTGGTTACGGGTTTTAAGATAAAACGAGATTTAGATATAGATTAGATGTACGGTTGCACGACATTACGTAATATTCGTATATAAGGTGATTTCACACTGGTTAATTTTTTCAGCTTCGCAAAAATGTTTAAACCATCAATTTTACGAACTCGTTCTTCGCGGCTTTTGTCGACTGTCGTTTCATCCTCTGGCGTTAAGTTTCGCCCTTCTTCCATCGTCTTATTTTCCGGCTCTAATTACCATAAACATTTAAAATCATATTACTCTTCTCGTCCCGAGGGTCATATTCGTGATAGCGATAGTGCTTTCTCTAAGAAGGAGAAGGCGGTCGAAGACCAATGGATTAGAGCCCATGTTTGTTATTAACTCATTTTCTTCTGATATTTCCACCTCGTTCTATATTTTATATTTATTTTTCCAAATTTTGAAGGACGCCGAGAAAATAAAGCACCTTCGTGAAGAACTTGCGAAACAGAAAAAGAAACTTAAGGAACTCGAGGAAGATATCGAGGAGCTCGATGAGAGTGTTGAAAAAAATAAGAAGGATTAGATCCTCAATTTTGAAATGTATATTTTATTAAATGGATGATAGTTCTTTTGAAGTTGCAAAATGACGGAGTCCTTTCTTAGACACGTGATTATACTGTCGGCAAAACTATTTAATGATTTTAAAGCTGTACAAGGCTCGTAGAGAATCCTTCTTTAAACTCGACAAACTGGTGGCGCAATTCTTTTTCAGTTTGATAGAAGGACAGACACTTAATAAATGTTTACCGTCAAAAAAAAAGGTGATTGTTAATAAAAACTGCGGATCTACCTATTTTAGGTTGATGGTTGATCATGAAATATCGCGTCAAAACGCATACCTACATAACTTTATACTAAATGTAAATTGTTGATGACCGCCGTCATTTTCCATTAATTTTTGCCAACACATTTCGTGAATAATTTGACGCGTTAAACAAATCCATACATGACTGTAACGGAGTGGAGACACGTAAAAGTAATCACACACGTGCACAACAATTCTTCTTCCTCGCAACTACCCAACAATGTTTCATGTGGTGTTGATGAGAGTGGAGAGTACATCGAAGTGATAAAAAATCCGCTAACAGTGACACAACCACCTACCGAGGAAAGAGAAGGAGAAATTCAATGGGAGCGGTTTTACTTTGATCGATGCAGCAACTCGTCTGATCTAAATTTTCAATACGCAAAGTACTCGGAAGAGTATCTGAACTTGGCATTAGAAGGATACAATACCGCACTGTGTACCATGGGTATTGGATTCCTCAAGTTGAAACCTAGCAGCAGTTATGATAGGACCTCTTTGCTCACAGCTGTGTTCGATGGGTTGGTTCAAAAGGTTCAAGATTCGGTGAGACTTATTAGTGATATGATCGTTTCCTATGCGTTTATGGGCATTACCGACAATCAATGTGTTAATCTTTTGACAGATTGGGATGTCCCAAACCAAAAAATAATAGACAATGGTGTTGAACCATATTATGAGAAAGTTTCTTCACTTGAACAATTAAGACAACATTCTGAACTAATCAAGCAAGGCTCTTCAAAACCATATGCGCTATTGATCAAATTTGAGTCAAAAAGACGTGAAAAAAACACGATCGGAACCCTCTGTGTCGTCGACTTTGGTCTCCCTCAATTTATTCCTGACCCTTATACAAATCCTTTGCCTGTTCAATTGCCAAATTCAACGCAAGTTCTTCGGAAATGCATAGGTATGCTTGCAAACACTACCCTCGGGATTATTCCGTGTAGAAATTCCGTCATAACGTCGATTATCGCGGACTTTCTTAACGGAAATGGGATGCTAGTATTCTTTATGAATTTCGAGGGATGGAGTGATCCTAAGGATTATAACCATAGAACCAATAATATTGTTGCAGGGCTCGAATTCGCGAGGACCATAAGCCGAATAAAATGTCGTATCACTAAAAATTACGTAGATTCACGTCTGGTTCTGTGTCGGTCCGAACTATCTCAGAAAGAGGATGAACTATCGGTGATGAAAGATCGATTCTCTCGACTTCAACAGGATCTTATGAGTTTACAGAGGGATTTTGATCAACTGTCATCAAAGCATGAATCGTCTTGCGATGAAGTCATGAGGATTATGGTGGAAAAGTGCACGGCGAATTGTGAAGCGATTAAGTTCAAGGATGATGCGCAATCGACAACCGAAAAATTTAGGATGTCTGAGTATGGGCGGGAAATCCTTAACACGGAAAATAAAGTTTTGTCACTTAATTTAGAGCTGGCAAAATACGAATGTGAATCGTTAAAGGTTGAATTACAACAATCAAAAGAAGAAAGTTTCGAGTTATTGGAACACATCAAAGAGGTGGAGGGAACCTACAAAATTGCCGAGGAAAAATTCCATCTGTTGAAACAACAAAAAGAACATCTTCTCAAGAAGCAAGTTCAAAGTGTTGAGGAAACGGAGAAAATAATGGAAAATATCGATGTTTCAAAGGTTGAGCTCGAATCAACTAAAGCGCAATTACAAGAGCAATTAAGCGAAAATTCAAACATGCGACAGGAGATTGATCAATTAAAATCCGAAATTTGCAAGCTGGAAGCTGATCAGGAGGCCATGACGGATATTGTAAATAAGAAGGATACATCTGAAAAAGAAAAGTCGAAATTACAACGCGAATTAAGTAAATGCATTACTGTAAATTGCAACTTGAGTCGCTCTCGCATAAAACGTTAACCTAAACTATTTCTTGACAGAACGTGCGACGGACGAAAGGAATTCATTAAGAAAAGTTATTGAAGAGGAAAAATCCAAGCATGATGAAGAGAAAACTCAACTTAAAGATGAAATTGATGAATTGAAAAGTGAACTTAAGGAGGAAAAAAAGAAAGAAAAATCGCACAAGAATGAAATTAATGCATTAAAAAAGGCAATCGAAGAAGAAAAAAAAAAGACAAAGGAGATGAAAGAGACTGTAACGAACGAAAGTCACTTGCAAGAGGAGAATGATAAATTATCTCATCGACTGGATGAAATGATAAAAATGAATGGTAACTATCATTTTTCAAAAATCAGAGTTTACATATAATTAAGACTTGATATTGATCAATTAAATCGAATTTTGTAGAATCGCTTAAAGCTGAAAGGGATAAGGTCGCGGAAACTGGAATTCAATTGCAAGGACAATTAAGTGAGCAACAGTCAATACATAATAAATTACTTTTTTTCGATAATGATCCCAATTCGCCTTTACCTTTTCATTTAAGATTATGTGAAAGATGACAATGAGAAGCTACGAAAGGAAATTAATGATCTTAACATCAAACTAGGTTTGCATATAAGAATAATAAGGAATTAGTTAAAAATGGTCATCACTGATTGTCTGTCTTTATACCTTTGCAGCCTTGGTGCAAGCCTCACGGCATGAGCCCGTTTATAACAACTCGCAAGGCTCATCGAGTGAGGTAAATGGAAACGACGGTTCAGACGAATCACCAACTTCTAGTGGTGACGCATCAAAGGACAGCAACAAGAGACGGGTGACATTTGTCGAAAACGAGGGTTCAAACAAGTCTAAGAGGGCTCGCATTGAGGGTAATGAGCCTTCAAAGAGAAGTAGTCGTAGACGTATTAATGGTGATGTGAGCCGCATCACTAATTCCACTAGTATGCCACCAGTGGTCTTTCCGTTACCGGCGAACCCCAAGCTAGATACTAAAAATTACGAAAAACTGAAATCCAAGTTCAATATACCGAAAAAGGATTAACTGCAGTTATAATGAAGATAAGAAAATGATGGGAATGAAAATTTTAACACTAGTCTCAAAGGTTTAATTGTTATTTATTATTAAGGACAAATTTGCTTCTCTTTCCCAACTAATGCATTGATCATAGACGGGAAAATATTGTAAAATTTTTAATGTAAGATAAAAGTTTGGACAAACTTAATTCGGAGACCATTGCTATTCGTAATGGTAAATTGATTCGAACACACTAAAATGTAAATAACAATAAATGCTAAGCCACTCTATTTTAAAAACTTATCCATTGTTCTTTGCAATTGTCGACAAAGCATGCGCGGCAGCACGTACTTTCGGATTGTAATGTTTCTGATGATATTTCAGGCAACGTTAATCAAATAGTAAAGTCGTAGTATCAAATTTAAATAAATGTCTTACCTCTAATAAGCATAATTCCCATAAACTAGTTGCAAATGGATTGCATAATTCGGGATCATCTAACTCCGGCCGATAGACACCGCCACATGCCATATCGTCCGATGTGAGCAACGCATCTAATTTTGGATGTTGCTGCAAAATATGATAAACAACGATTTATAACCTTAGAAAAAAAACAAGTTGAAATACTGTTCGAGAAACAAGCAGGTAAAATAGATTACCTGAATCATCTTTTCCATTTTTTCTAAACATGACAATACAGTTTTTCCTGGCCAATTTAAACACGATATTAACAATCTTTTGAGAAATGCCGCGGATCGATCTATTGGTATCTTGATCAACAAAAAATAATATCAATATTAAAATGTAGCCAATATATATATATATATATTATATAAAAGATAATAATTACCGTCCTTCGCCTGAAAAACATGAAATCAAAACCCTTCATCAATAATTGATAATCAGTCGCTATACTGTGTGCATTACTATATTCTCCCTCATTTCCTTTTTTCGTCCTTTGTTTTATTTCATCGTTGTTTGCGTCCAGGGCAAGTGGAATCAATATTTTATATAATTGCGTGTAAAAATCTTGCAAGTCAATATTAAGCGCCTCTCCTTTGAGATCAAAAATAAATTGTAAAAGAGAAAGAAATGTGTGTAATTAAAAATATCAATACAAACTTGATACTAATTTATTACCTTGGCCCGACAATAATTGAAATGCTGTTATTATACATAATAAACCTCTTCGAGTGTTTGTTTCTCGTCCCATTATCTTCTTGAGTACTTCTAACAAATCGCTAAAAAAATCCACATTGATAAGGTGTGCAAATCTATAAGACAATATAAAAGTAAAATTAATAAATTAGTTCTCAAACATGAAATATATATATATTCCAAAATCTAATGTAAAAAAAAAAAAAGATGCTACTTGGCCAATCCTTCCAGGACGGATGACAATAAAGGTGATGAATCCGCATGTTTCAGTATTCGGAAATAGGTAATAAAAACAAGCTTCAATGTTTCTGTATGCTAATTTTAATTGATCAAATTGTTAATAAGTTTATGATTGTACACACACCCTGCCGAAAACATTCTAACAACTTACTTACGAGCTTTTCCTTTTCATCTTTATCTACGACAGCCTCAGCCTCTCTCACCTCCTTTTCTATCTCTTTTCTTTCTTTTTCTAGTTTTCTCATTTTTCTTGACAAGTGTTTTTTCGGTTCATGCTTATTTAATTTCCTCTTTTTTCCGTTGATTTTAGACTTATCATCATCACGTAAAGAATTGACATTTAATTCATCTCTCAATCGAAGATGTAGAAAGGTATTCAAAACCTAGATAAAGAAGTACAGCTTTCAACATAAATATTTAAATATACACCAACACACGTAGTAGAATAATATTAACCTCCTCGTGTACGACATATTGTCTTGATTTGATCATCTTTGTTAACAATTTAACTGCATCTAAGCTTGCCTCGCCAGACTCGTCCTCTCTAAACACCCGGATGATGGCATTACAGCACATCACGGACATCTGTAAACGTGTGTTAATTCAAGTTATTGTATTGAGCATGAATAAAATGTACCTTATTTAGCTCAGGTGCACTCATCCTCTGTACGATAATGGTCATCAGGTTTGATCGAAAATTAAAGTGCGTAACTGATGTCAAAAGGTCACACAAGCATTGTAATGCGACTTCCGCACAAGATTGTTCTATCAGAAGTAAGAATATTTGAATATAAAGCATTAAGCTGTTTTTGTTAGCATGAGAAAGATAACTCACACCTCTTAATTCAGTCTCAAGAGATTTTAAATATGCTTGATAATTAGCGACAAGGCTTTCTTCGAATTGACGAATTTTTTTGACATCTTTGGACACCTGATTATTTGTAAGAAATGGAGAATTTCAAATAGAATTCGAATAAATACGCATCAATCAAATTTTCTAAATAATGGTTTACATGTGCTGCCTTTTCTTTATCCGTCAAATTTCGGACTCGATAACTACACATCAAAGAACATTGCTTAAATAAGTAAAATGAAATCATTGAAGTAACCTAATATAACTACTCACCCAGGTATGATATCTTTATATACCACTAGCTGAACCAACAACGCTAGTCTCCTAATCTTAGTGTCTTGGTCAGTCGCAATCTCTCGCAAAGTTTTAAGTTGTCCAACCTAAACATAAATCCATTAAGCAATTGTTTTAGTATCAAATCGGATGATTAATCATCGACTTACATTTTTTTCAGGATCTTCAATAATCTTTTGAGCAATTTCTGCCAATTCCTCTTTTTTTTGTATGAAGTATAGTTTGTCCGGTATTTTTTGATCAGGCAAAGATTTTCCATCCTCCTCTGAAGGTTTTTTAATCTCCATTTCATTCTCAAAAACAGGATCCGATGTTGAGCTTTCATTGTCCTCGTTTTTCGAATCGACTCCCGCTGGATTAACCATCGTTCAATATATGTAATAAGAACATGTACTTAAGTACTTAACGTAGAATAACCAACCAAGCAATCATACCCACTTCCTACTACAGTTTCTTGATGTTGGAGCTTTCCATCCGGTAGTTTAATCGGAAGCTTCACTGGTTCCCTTGGTATCCATTCTTTATTTACACGTGGCATCTTTTCATATTCTTGTTCAGTATCAGAGTTCACGATCTGATTTTCATCCTCTGATTCGAGATCGTCTTCACTTTCGTCATCTTCATTTGAGGAGGAATGAGATTCTCCGATTTCTTCGAGACGTTTAGAATATTTTGCTGGCTGTTCTTTATTTATTTCCTTTCTAGATTGACCGAAAACAACATCGGTCAGTTGAATTAGACGAATTCATTCGCTATTCTCGTGATACATTCGATAATAATTACGACCTGTGTAAAGCTACTGGATCAATAGTTCTAAGAAACCCGGTGTATTGGGCGTGCTCCTTAAAGAAATCAATGTCTTCATCTGAAACTTCAATATCGTCTTCATCGACTTTATTAACAATTGGCAAAATCTTGATGTTATCTTTCTATATCCATTGGAAGATTACCTATTAGCCATGGCGTTTAAAATGGTTGATTCTAACGTAAAAACTTAATTCTTCAAACTATTCACATTTTTGGCAGAGTTGGAAGGTTTTGCATTTTTCGATTTTAACGATCTCGTTTTCGACGACTTTGAACCTTTGGTTTTTTTTGAGGACATTTTACTTATATAAATTTAATTTTGATTGATAATCACACACACTTTATTAAGATTTTAGGATATACAAGATGTGGTCGTCCAATTAGATTTTTTTCACAATAAATAGATTATTATTTAATATTTAACATTACACATTGGTTTTCGAAGACATCTGACTAAGTTCAATTTCTAATTCTTTATCAACAATTTGTTTAACCAGTTCAGGATCTGCCCGTTCAACATATATAACTTTTTTCTTTTTTTCCAAAAGTCCAATAAACTCTTTAGGCAAGATCTGTTTGAATTCAAATTCTTTGAAATTTTTTAGAGACTCCTCGACTGCCGACGAAAATTTTGCCGGATGTGCCGTGGCAAGACAAATCTGATGGGTATTTCTAAGGAATATCGAGAAATGATTTCTGAGTACAATGAAAAAAGACTGATATGTTAAATGTTGTTTTCACCTACTCTGATATAATCTGATTTTCGGCGACCGTCACACCAATTGCCGTGTGCGGATCCAAAACATAAGAAACTTGGTTTTCGGCATCTGGTGAATAAAGACGACTGATTGTGTCCATGGTCTACGTGTACATTCGTGAAGAATTAAAATTAATGTCTGTGTTGAAAAAAAATCCTCCAACTTAAACACTCACTTCTTGATCAGAAACTCGAGCGCTCCTGAAATCACGTAAAGCTACTTCCAATTGAGCTTTATCGACGATCAAACGATGTTCCGTTTTTAAGTCATTCATCCATTTGTTTACAATTGAACCGGCAAGATTTGATCTCATTTCTTCCTTACTAGACACCTCTGACTCATTACTGTTGTCAATAGTCTCATATGCCAAATACCATAACAATCTTTCAAAATTACTAGAAACAACTATATCCATCGCAGGACTTAGGGTTTCATGTACTACGTGTCGACCATTTTCGCCAGACACTTTTTCGTATCTGCCAGATTTGAAAAATCTATCCAGGATGTCATTCGAATTAGTAGCCACAACCAATTTTTCAATAGGTAATCCCATGCGCTTAGCATAATATCCTGCCAACACATCACCAAAATTACCCGTTGGTACGACGTATTGGAGACGAATATTAGAAGATTCAGAAGAATCTGGAGAAATATTCAACAGTGACAAGAATTGAAAATACGAATGAAAGTAATATACGATTTGTGCCAAAATTCTTGCCCAATTTATAGAATTAATAGCTCCCAAATTGTTTTTTTTGTTGAATGGAACATCGGAAAAAAGAGTTTTAACGATAGCCTGTCGAAAATATATGAATTCATTAAACTTACGTGTAGAAGCCCGCACACAGAAAGACTTTGATGTAATAGTTTATTCACCTGGCAGTCATCGAAAGTCCCTTCAACTGCCAAATTATGAACGTTCTCATCCAAGACTGTCGTCATTTGAGCTTCCTGAACAGATGATACCTTTCCTCGAGGATGAAGGATGAACACTGAGATGTCCTTCTTGCCTCTTAGCCCATAAATTGCTGCGCTTTATGACAAAGGAACCAATCGATCAATTAATTATTAATTAATCACATAAAATCATCGTTATTAATAAATCGTTTTTTTTTCATTCACCTTCCAGTATCACCGCTGGTGGCACCGAGAACTGTAATTCTATCGTTCCGACCTTTTCCATCCAACACATTCTCTCTATTCTTTCTCTCCAATAAATATTCAAACAAATTCCCCAAAAATTGTAATGCCACATCTTTAAAAGCAAAGGTAGGACCATGAAATAATTCTAAAATGTAAAATCTTTCTTTAATTTTCTTTAAGGGTGTAACTTTTTCATTCCTGAAGACCGAATAGGATTTGTCGATTAATGACTCTAAATCAGCGCGAGGAATTTCGTTTTCGGATATATAAAGAGAAAAAATTTCCAGAGCTAACGAATTAAAGGAGTGTTTCGACCACTCCGAGCGCCAGTTTCGAGGAAGGGTTGGAATGGTTTGTGGAATGAAAAGGCCACCGTCTTCTGCTAGGCCTGTCAAGACCACCTCTGAGAAAGAGAGAAGTTTGGGCGAACCTCTTGTTGAACGATACTTCATTTTCTTCGTGAAAAAATTAGTGAATTGATTTAGATGATCAGTTGTAAATCCTTTTTTTTATCTTTTGATTTACGTATTACTGATGTAATCTTGACGATACATTTTTTTATTTTTTTTTTATTTTAGGGAAACAAACAAAGCGCATGCATGAACGGCGCATCCTTCGACATGTAGAATTTACATAATTATATTAGCATATAAGCATCTTCGTGTTAATATAAGTTTAGCATTTTTTTTAGAAAAATAAAAATAATAATATAATAAACCATATATAATATTATAATGGTATATAACCATTTTTTTATTTAATTTTTTGTATGCTGAATAAATAATCATATCCATAGGTTCTAGTCCCAAAGTCAGGCCAAAACCTGACCCTCTGTTAAATACTTGAGCAAGATATTTCTGGCACTATTCGTGTCCCGATCCATCTTCACCTCACACAAATCACAAACGGTTTTGATCCACCGGGATCATTTTTTACGGATCCACAATTCCCACACATACTCTTTCGGTGCATTCGATGACCTTGCGGTCTCTGAACTCTCTCGACTTATGATGTAAGAACATCCGAAATTTGAATGTGATCAACGAATCTTCCGCTTGTTCATCGTAATTTTATGAAATTTGTAAATCCTTGATGCAATTAATAGAGCCTATCAAAAATAATAAAGCACGTGATTAATCAATCGTTATTATCATGTGATTTATCATTAGGATGCTTCTTACTTTTTATTTCGCAACCATAAAGTTCAATATACGCCTGTCAATTCCAAAGCTCGAAACTATTAACCATGGCAACCAAAGTTCAAAAGATTATGGTTCAACCAATAGTATGTAATCACGAATGTTATTTACACGTCTTTTTTTTTTTAAAACTAGTTCTGGTATGCTAAATAATAAGCTTATTTATTCTTAGAACTTGATCTTCAAATATCTTCAAAATGTATGTATTTAAGATGTTGGTGAACTTTTTGGTATAATTTGGTTAGTCTGAACCCCTCATAGCCCTCTCTAATGATTTTATATTTATTTCATGTTGATTCAGAAAACAAGGGTACAGATTTGGTTATATGAGCAGGTAGACTTGAGGATCGAAGGTCAAATTATAGTAAGTTTTTCTTAACTCACATCAAGTTTTAAATTAAATTTATTTACACGTTA
>CAJVPV010003604.1:0-11065 GCA_910591835.1 Acaulospora morrowiae | reverse complement strand
CAAGGTTGAACTTTCCTCTTTATTAATAAAATAACTTGACCTTTATAAAACAAATCACCATTGCCTCTTTCGCTTGATCTCATACACCTCAGAACTGTACTAATTTTAGTACACCCTTATGAACTTTGGCATACCAAATTGGTCCATCTATACAAAGTGTCTCCCTGCATTAGTTCTTCATCCATATCTTTCTCCTGAGGTAGGAAGATATATAACATTACAATGAAATTATAAAATACTGGCAAGTTTTTTTTTCTGAAATTTTTCTAATTTTATAATCAGAAAAAATTATCAAAAGTCATATGCTTATCTATATAATTTTAATACAAAAAACACAAATGGCATAAAGTCTTTCATTGGGTAATTTCAATATAATTAGAATATGCAACACATATCTCTTTTCTATAGATAATAAAATCAATTTTCTTCAATTGAAACTTAATAAAGCCATCAAATTAAAACTAGAATAAAATGTATTATTTCTGATAGAATTCTTTATCCAAAACAAAATTTAACATAGTAAAACTTTATAAAAAAAAATAACAATAGTCAAATTACAAATTTCAAACTTATTTATTAATTAATAACTATTCAAACTATATTTCAAAAAATTAGATTAATACAAGTCTCACATGCTAATTGGTCATGCCTAAGGTTTCTAATGGTACCACTTCAATACCAGTTCAATACTTAAATTTATTATAAATTCATATAAGTGGATCACAACCCATATATTAAATTTACTATAGATTGGTACCATTTCAATATCACTTAGATACCATACCAGTTTGATACTTTTTCAAAACCCTAATTATGCTTAATCTGTTTTTCTTATTTCTTTAAAAACTTTTTTTTTTTTTTTTTTTTTTATCGCAAATGGGCATTAAATGCGGGGCTTTATTAAACAATTGTTTGCTGCCATTACATTAATAGTCTTTGTGAAATACAAATTAACTATAACCTATTGCGACTTAAACTAACATTACCAACTTGCACCAAGAAGGTGAAGATGATAAGGCTAGTGCCGAATGGTTAATACCCATTCAGAACGATGATACTATGGCTGGTGTGAAAATTAATTTGTTAGTGTAATTATTATTTGATTTAAGTAGCTCTAAAATTTTATGGAATGTTGAATTATTATTTTTGTTTAAATGTGGATCATTGTTGTTATTTGAGACTTTAGATTTTTTCCATTTGATTCCAGAGGAAGGAGAGGTACAGGCTGTCTTCGATCTCTGTTTCCAGACTTTGTAAAGAATTTTTAGTGCTTTATTAGAGATTTCGGACCTATTTTTTATGGTATTGAGTGGTGTATGATAGAAACCCATTGCCAGGTTAAGGATTGTTTCAATTGAAAGATTAAGGGTTGATGTGTTTCGGCTTGCTGAGGGAAGATCTTTCTCTAATTGACTTGATATTAGTTGGAGTAGTTTGGTTTTTTTCCCATTAATATATTTAAGTGCATGATAACAGCTGAAGACATGGCTTAGAGTTTCAGGAAATGCGTCATAGCGGGGCAAAGATCATTGTCATAAAGGTTAGGGTACCGTTTGTGCAATTTGGACCTTGTTGGGATTTGACCAGCTATAAGCTTTGTCCTAAAGGCAGCAAGTGTTCTATATCTGAGTTGATCGGACCTTTTGATTTTTTTGTTTGAGTTGATAATTGTCTCCAGATTTTCCAGGGATTGGGGTTTGAAAGCGATTGTTTGACTCAATAGAAGGTTAAACAGATTTGTATAATGGTTAACAAATTTGATTCAATGTGTGACACTGGT
The DNA here is from genome assembly GCA_910591835.1 of Acaulospora morrowiae. NCBI lineage: Eukaryota > Fungi > Glomeromycota > Glomeromycetes > Diversisporales > Acaulosporaceae > Acaulospora > Acaulospora morrowiae. Next base: position 9,285 of record CAJVPV010003604.1, on the reverse strand, counting down.
TGCACTTTTTTGGTTAATTAGAGGAGAGGAACTGTAGGTTAGGGGAACTATTTGAGAAATTTGTGTCTGAAGGATATCTGGGGTATTAGGGATTAAGTTAATATATGGACTAAGATTTTCTTTGTGCTTGGACCACGTAATGGTGATGTTTTTGGAAGTACACAATTGGTTTACTTTTAGAATGAATCTGCTGAATGGAATTTTGATATGCCTGTTGGGGTAGTCAGGAATTGTTCTGTTAGGAAGTTGCTTCAGGATAATAAAAATTTTAGAATTCACAGGTATATTGATAATGGTTTGAGTTATAATTGGCCAAAAGAGGGCCCATGGATTAGGGGAAAGATCAAAATGATAAGGTAAATCAGAGTGATAAATTGAAAGTATGTTTTTGACTTGAGAGATTTTTAGATTGATAGGCGTTTTTGAATTTTCCAAGGGGAATAAAACTATTATTTGGGGAATGATTAAAGGTGTGGGAGTAAAGGATTCTTTTAATTCTATAAGATTGTTAAATAGAAAAGAAGAGCCAAGTCTTTTGACCATCCAAATTGATTTGAGATCTCTGATGTTTTTTGTAATCAAATATGGTTGTTCGCTACAGTTGCAAGGTATTAAACATTTTTGGTCAGTTACAACAAAGTGAGGACCTTTGATGAAATCAGATGGAATAGCATTTTTGCAGATTTTTATAAATTCTACATTGTTATTGTTTGTGAGAAAAGCCCAAAAGGATGGTTTATTGTTGCTTAGGGGCAATGTATTTCCGATAGTTTGAGAGTTGTTATTATTAATATTTTTAAACCATGGGGGAATAAGACCCCGAGCAATCAATCCTCTATGTGTGTGAAGTTCGTCCCATGATAGTTTGGTGGAGTGATTATATACCAAAAGGTCTTGAAGTGTTTTGATATTAGATTTTGATAAGGCAAGAGCAGCTGATTTAGACATTTTTGTTATTAACCCAACAGATTGATCATCATTGCTAATACTAAAGGGGCATAGTAAAGGACAAACATTGATTTTATATTTCTTTGCTAATTGTGCTGATAGGGTTAACCACGATTCACTGAATCGGCAAGATTTGCAGATTGGACAACTCCATATGACATGAGAGGCTTGGATGGAGACTATTTCTCTTTTAATATATAAACATGTTTTATTACTATATAGCTTGATAATAAGGAGCTTGATAACCGTTAAATTTCTTCTGTCCTGGAGGTTAATGATATCCAATCCCACTTTAGAATGAAGAATTTTGTTTGAAAGGGTACACTCTACTTCTAGCTTGCTTTTTATTGCCTTGTTCATTTTGGACTGAAGATAAGTTATTTCATTGTCGCTTAGGATACTTATTTGAGTTGCATAGTCAAGTTATGCTGGGATGATCCAGTGAGCTGCTTGCCTAGTAATAAGGCCATTCTATCCTTTTTGACTAGCAATTGCAGATGAAAAGTTGGTCACTTTTTCCTTGAGTTTGAGTTTCGTCACATGTGAAGGTGAAAATCCTGAGATGTAGATGCCGAGATATTTTATTGGCTCCTTATAAGGCTTTGGTGCAATGGGTTCATCTTCCACCAAAAGAGACTGAGATGGCTGACAGGAACTTGGTTTGAGATTTGTTATAAGATCAGTTTTCTTTTTGTTGCATTTAATTGAATTGAGGTTTAGGAAGAAGCAGAAGATGTTGGTTATATTTTGAAGCTCTTGAATATTATAAGTGATAAGAGCTATATCATCCATGTAAGCCAGAATCATGGAACTGGAACTGGAGGTATTAGCAATTTTTTGAACCATTGGATCATAGAAGATTGTCCACAAAAGTGGTAAAAGGGTCTCTCCTTGATCTAACCCATGGCTGACTTTTAAAGAGTTTGTTAAATTATAATGTGTAATAAATTTGAGCTCTCTGTTTGTGAGTAAATTGAAAATCAGATCAATGATTGCCATAGGAACTTTAATTCGAAAAAGAGCTTGGTAGAGACTTTTCAGGTTTACTGAATCGAAAGCTTTGGAAATATCGAAAGAGACAACCCAGAGTTTCTTATTGAGATTCTTGGCTGATTCCAATTCAGAGAGGATAATAGAAATTGATTCCATGGTACTTTGATTTTTTAAACCAGCAAAATTGAAGTTTGAAAGGATATTGTGTTTTTCGATAGACTCAGCAAGTCTTTTGTTAAGTATTTTTGTAAAGATTTTTCTGTTGGATTCGATGAGGGAGATAGGGCGGGTATCTGCCAAGTCATGTGACCAGACAAGTTTTTTCAGTAAGAGTGTGATAACTGACTGTTTCCAGTGATATGGTGGATTAGATGTGCTTAAAACCTTGTTGAATAGAGTATAAATACGTTTAAGAGTGTTATTTCCAAGATTACACCAAGCTTCATATGGTATAAGTGAGAGACCAGAGGCTTTATTCTTGGGGAGATCATTGAGAGCTTCTTTTAACTCTTCATGAGTAATGGGCATGATTGAATTGTCAAAAGCTTCGTAAGGGATTTGAGACAAAGGTTGATACTCGTTTATCCACTCATTATTGAGGTCGAAGGGTTTTGGAGTTAAAATATTTTTGAAATGGTTAATAATAATCTCGTTTAATTTGTCAGGGTCGTCAACTAATTGGACACTATCAGAAAGTATGGATAGGTCAAGAGAAGGTTTAAGATCTCCTAGTGCTTTTTTTAAGGCTGCTTTAGGTTTTGTCCAGAACCTGAAATAATTTTTTCCCATGCCTTCACGGATTTCATTACTGATATATTCTTTTTCTTTTGTATATTTTTCTTGAAAAATAATTCTCTGCACCTTTTTCAGGGTTTTTAGTGACATGAAATTCTTTGAAATTTTAAGAGCTACCTCAGTGGCAAAGGATGAAAGTTTTGAAGGATTTTTGTTATTTTGAATATTGTGTATAAGTCGCTTTAATGACTTTATAGCCAGGATATATTTTCGTAGAAACTTGTTAGGCTTTGAAGGGTTTAATTGTTCTCTTTTTGGTATATTGTTTTCCATGGCACTTTTGATAGTAATATTCAAGTCTTCCCATGAGATATTAGGTGTTGCGGTAACCATCAACTCAATTTCTTCTTGCATTGATTGGATTTGCTCTTTGGTAGCCTTATGAAATTGAAAGGTTTTTGTTGAGAAGGAAATTCTTTCTGGTTTATTCTCAAACCAATCTAATATAACTGTGATTTGTTTGTGATCCGTTTGAATTGCTGTTTGATCGAAAACTTTATAGCTTAGGATTTTGCTTGCAAGATTATTGGATATCCACACTTGATCGATTCTCGATGCACTGGTTAATGTAAAGTGTGTATACTCATGCTCTTTGTTGGCTACTTTTGCGACATCAGTGAAGTTATAAAGGTAATTGTAGATTTGCCTTTTAAGAGGAGAAGTAAGGGCGTTGATTGATGGAGCGTAAGTAGGAAAAGAATTGAAATCCTCCGCAATGATTATGTGTTTGCTAGTATGTTCTCTAATAAAATCTTGTAATAATTTTGTGGCTATTTTCCTGGAAGAGAAGTCATAAGGCAAATAGCAAGAGATTATAATGATATTTACTTTGGGTTTGAACTTCAAGTGAATGGCACACCAAAATTCATTTTGTGTGAATGTTTTGAATATATGAGTAGTAATTGATTTAGTGATGATTATACTTGCTCCACTGTTGGCTGAAGTATTGGGTTTGCTGAAGATGACAGTTTTATCACTTATTTTGGAAGGAAGGGGATAATTTTGAGAATTTTTTGTTTCGGTGCAGCATAGAATAGCCCTTTAATTAGTGATATTGTTGGCAAGTATTGTTAGTTTTGTTCTGTCATTAAGACCTCTTACGTTAAGGATTGAAATTGTGATAAGGTTTTTAATTGATGATGGATGAGTTTTTACTGAATTTGAGGTGAAAGAATTTATGGGAATGTTAATAGGATGGGTTTGTAATAGGGAATTGTTTAGGGAATTTAAGTAAGTAGGATTAGATTCGAAAGATTGACTTGAGTTAATCAATTCTGACATAATTATATAAAATTGGGGAGAAGAGTCATTAAAGGTTCTGGTGACTCTGGGTCAATTATGAAATTATCAGGGAGTTTTTCAAAGTGGAAATGGGTGCTAAGTATTTTAATATTATTATTAAGTTGAGGATTATCTATTAGGGGAGGGGTAAGTTCAATATTCTTTTCTGTGAGTAATTTGTTGGCCTCAGTTATGTCTGGTAAGATGGGAAGAAGAGGTGAAATCCACTCTCTGGGAATTTGACCGGTATACTTGTTTTTAATTTTTGAAATTGTTTGTTTGAAATCTGGTGAATCTCTATTGAGATGATCTTCAGTAATGTCAAGTTCTGATGCAACTTCTGCGAAGTCGTTTGGAAGTTTTGGTTTGTCAGATTGGATTAAATTATCCTTGATCCATTCTGGACCAAGAGGCAATTTTAAAAGGAATTTTGATCTGAGGTTTTTGATTAAATTATCTGCCTCTTCTTGTGTAGATACTGGCAAAAGTATCTCATTATTTTCACTATACCAGTGTACTGGAGGAAGAGGATGTTTAACCCTTATATAATCCAAGGGAAGGCGTCTCACAGCATAGTTATTGTCTCGGAGTAACTGGACACCCCTTTTAAAGTCTTCGATACTACTGTTAACTGGAAACTGTTTGGCTAGATAAAGAGGTAGATCCAGGTATGATGGGGGCAGAGTAAGCTTGGGTGGTGAAAGCTCGAAGTAAGTTTCAGGTAATTTGTTTGGAACATAGTAAAATTCCCTGAGTTTTTCAACTCTAATCTTAAGGTCGTTGAGCTTTTGTCTCTCTGTCAGAGGAAATAGGTGTTGCCCCTCTGGTTTAAGGTCTTTTGGGTCATTAGGGAGGTTGGGTTTTTTTACAAAGTATGAAGGGGCAGCAAGTCAAACTTGTAAAAAGCTCTCAAACTTCCTGCAATTTCACTGATATCCTTTGAAAAGATGATTGGGATTGCTTTTGGGAAACGCACCTTGATTGATGAAGGAATGTCTTCCGGGTTACTAGGGAGCTCTGGAAGGTTCTTTTGGATAAGATCCTCATAGAGCTTATATATTTCATGGTAATTGATTTTTTCAAGGGTAGGATCCAAAAAGAAATTAAATCCATATTCCAACAATTGAGCCACTTGCCAGAATTTTAACAAAGTTAGATCGGTTGATCTGAGGTAGGTGACGAAGAGGGCCTTGTTAATAATTATTTTGATTTTCTTTTTGGTGGCTTTGGTGATGTATCTGAGATTGTTAGCTTTAAGGTAATTGTTATGGAACTCTTTCTCGATTTTTTTATATTCTTTTTGATGTTGCCCTTTGATTATTTCCTTTTTTGCAAAGGTTCTGAAAAAATCTCTGTTTCTATATTTGATCTTTGAAAAGATTCTCCTAAGGGATGTTCTTGGCGGTCTTGTTGGTTCATTTTTAATTTTGATAAAGAAGTTGACAATAGACTTGGTGGTTCTTTCACATTGATTTAATTCATTACAAAGTTCAAGAATTTTGCTTTGCTCATTTGGAGGGATCGCATTTCTGATGTCAGTTGATATGGTAGATGGGTTGGTAATAGTCGTTTCAAGGTGCTCGTTAATCTCATCTGCCCAAGAAATTTGGGAGGATTCTATGGTCCTGACTGATTGGCTAGGGGAGGGGTGTTCATCAATTTCCATTTCAGTGCTAGTGTTAGGTTGCATGGACATGGGTGAACTATTTTGAATTGGATCATGCACAATGCATGCATTTGCATGTGAACTGATTTGATCTACATTGTGTTCAAGGAGTGCTGCATGAGATATTTCAGAAGAACAATTGTCCTACATTTCATTGTCATTAATCATTGCTTTATTTGGGGCAGGTGTGTTTGGAGAGGTCTGGGCATTTTGGTTTTTTGTTTTAGCAAGAAAGTGTTATCAGAGTTTGAAAAGATAATATCAAGCCTATTCCATGGAATATGTAATTTGTAGTTTAGATATTTTTTCATTATTTTCTTTATTATTTCGGTTCTGTCTTCGTCAGTGATTTCAAAAACATTTTAGAACTCAAGAAAGGCATTGAGGGAGTCTGCTGGCATGGGGTTCAAATATGCAATATTGATCAAGGTAATTGGTGTAGAAATTCTGGTTCTCTGGTATATTTCGAAGGTGGTGACGATGACCTCAGGTGTTTCAGGACCTTCAGTGACAGAGTGTACTGGTGTGAGCCATGATTGGGGAATGTTGCCAAGTTTTAGAAGTTTGAAAGTGGAGTTTGGTAGGAAATGGTGATTTTGTTCGTTTTTGTGTTTTTGTAAATTATAACTGCTTTAGGTTTTTGAGTATCGGTAATAAGCACATTCAGGAGAATGTGCTCATGGTTACTAAGGGGGACCTTGGAGGAGGAAGTTCCTCCAGAGTCTCTAAAGATTTTTTTTTGCGAAGAAATTTTTGTATTTCCTTTTATGGTAATTTTATTCAGATGCGAGTGCTAAGCAGAAAGAGTTTTTCTTTGTTATTCATTAATTATTATTATTATAGATTGATATTTCATAATACTTTGTTAAAATTGATTATATAATATTGTCACATCTTAATTATCTAATTTTTACTTTTTACATTAGTCAATCAGTATACAATATTCTTATATGGAGATATATGTAATATAAGTATTCTTTAAAATTATGTTCTTGTTCTTTTATAGATTGTTCTTTTATAAAAGTAAATTTACTAATAATTATATTGGTCCTATAAAATAATATCCTATATAAGAGTTTGTTTCTTTATAAAAGATTCTTTTATAAAGGGTTGACTGTATCTTGTTCATGATTTTAGATTGATCAAAAATATGATACCATCTTTTTTTTCCACTTATTTGTATTTGACTTTGATCAATGACAATTTGTGCAAACTTCTTTCTTAAAATATTGGTTCTTTATTATTAATTTTACACCAAGTATGAAAGAAAAGAAATGTTTTTTAAATAATATGTGTAATATTGTTGCCATTAATATTCTTAATCTTGGGATTGAAAAACTTATTAGAGATATAATCAAAAATTATTATCATAGAATTAATTATTTAAGGGGTAGTAACTTAGATAAGATAGGTGCTTGGATCAATAGCAAAACAAATACTAACAAGTAGTGGTAAAGAAACTGCTATTCTCGCTTTGCAAGGGTCTAGGGCCAACAAATTCCTTCCTTTAAATCCGGCTTCTCTTTCATCTTTGAATAATAAAATATGAATTTGCTTTTTTTAATTATTTATGCGTGTAAAATGGTTACTCATTGAATTCGCCATTTTTCGAAAATCGTATTTAATTCCTTTTTATGGTAATACAGAAACATGTATATGACAGAATCATGTGATTTTGAAAAAGCCACGTATTTTTACGTGTTTATCTTCAAATTTATAGTGACACCTGGAGCTTTTATAAATACCGCTCCCGTCAACATGACTTCTTGAACTTCCTGAGAATCTTGCTGAGCTAAACGTTCAAGTGATCTCAGGAGCCTATACCGATTTAATTATATATAGATATATTTGATATGTTATATTAAGAATATACTGTATATTCTGCACACGTTTTGACTCTGTTTCAAATATATAACAGAGCAAATATATTAATCAGCAGTTTTCGCGTAAGTATTACAGTTTGTATTATTTGCCTACATATATAGCACATGCAATCACATGCAGTATGGGGATTCATCTAGTTAGACACTTTCACGATTATGAGGAGCGATTACGGTTTCTCCTCTGATGATTTACGGATCGTTGTGATGTATGAATCTTCAAGCGGTCATTTATGACTCACTCAACCAGGGAAGGGCGATTACGGTTTCCCTTCCGGGATATTCTTACGGGACTGTTGTGGTCTGCTGTGATCTGCTAGTGCTAGAGTATTTCCTGATATATTCGCTAACTTTTAAAAAATAATTTATAGGACCATTATAAAAAACCGAACATTAAGAATTTCTTGGTTGATATTAAAAAACGACAACTGCAAACGGTATGATGCTATGCTTTATCGACGGCTGTCTTTGTACATATTTTTAATCTTAATTATCTTGTTTTTAGTATGAATGTCGAACGAAGATCAAAAAAAAAGTCGAGAAATAAGTACTATAACGAGCACTGTAAGATCTGCAAGAAAAAGTAGGAATTGATGTTTCCAGTATTTTTGTATTTTAAAAATAATTTGATTTTGAATAGACTATAATTTGATTTCGAATAGACTCGAGAGAAAAATAATCCAGCAAGAGTAGAAGTGATCGAAAACGATGAAAAGGACCAACGACTAAAAACTTCCGAATATACAGTTGATCCGTCAGATCCTTCTGGAAGCGATGTAATTATATTATGTTAATGTTTAGCCATAAAAAAGGTATTTTCCGTAAACTTTCTGAGCTTATCTACGTATGTAGGCAGAAAATGATGTTTTTAATTACGAAAGAGATAAATTGAACATATCAGATCATGAGCAGCTGCGTGAGCCGAAAACGTGATTCAACAAGATGATCTACAGAAGATTAGCATGTGTTGGTTAGAAAATGTCCTCTATAAATCCGAATATGGATCCACCCACGTGGTGTAAGTTGGTATCTGGATAAAAAAAGGTGGATTGGTTACGATTAAACTTACAATTAGTAGTAATATTGGCATGTATAAGACCACAAGTGTATGATTCGAATATAATAATTCAATAAAAACCATGACATTGAATGCCCGTTCACTTTAAAAATATATATATATATATATATTTTTGCAGATGTTATTTGCTGTAAATGTTTATTATTCTTGCCACCATATGAGGTGATTGATGATCAAGAGGTGAGGGATGCGACCGATGATAAAGTAGAAGAGGCGAAGAAAAAAAAAGTAAATCTCGTTATACGGATTTTTTCTTGTGTATATTGAACACTGATAATAATTTATTTTCTTGCCATTTAGACGGGACCAATTAAATTAAGCAAAGAAAATAGAAAGGAGGTTGACGAATGTTACAAGTTAATGGATAGACGATACGTGTGGAAACTTTCGTCGGGAAAAGTAATCGCTATATAAATTAGGGAGGGAGCTGGAGCATGAACAGTTAGTATTCATGCATGAGGTTATGTTTGTGTAGGAATAATTGTAATTAACTAAAGCTTTATTCCCAGTGCTGTTCACTCATTTATCCTGGATATCGATGACGAGTTGGTTGCAGATTGTTTCACCGAGGCAGAACTTCGTGAGATAGAGCTCACACCTATCCCAGAAGTTCCCGAACTCTCAGATGAAGTTAATGATTTTCT
>CAJVPV010003603.1:0-11066 GCA_910591835.1 Acaulospora morrowiae | reverse complement strand
TTTAATTTTGGAGAAAAATTACTATAAAAGGAAATTTTTAAGAAAAATGTTGTGTACGGGAAAGAGTTTTTTTTTTTAATTTCAAATATAATTTCAATAATAATAATAATATATAATAATAATAATAAAATTTTTAATTAATTTTAATTTTTATATCTTTTTTTTTGTAGGTAAACATTATTTCTTTATTTGGTTTGTATATATCAAGATATACATTATGAAAGAAACAACATCTCTCATATGCAAGTATAATGAGTTAAATGCTAGCTTGCCTATAATAATCATTTAACTAATATTGAAAAAAAAATTTAAAACAATATATCTTGTTAAATAGTACTGAGCAGCTATAAATACCTACTCAGTATTAAGGGAAGAGGTGTCAGGTAATAATAATATTAATTTTTGAATACATTTAGGATAATTATATTTATATTAAATAAACGTATTAGCAACTATGTTAGGTAGGTCAATTATAATTTCTTCAGGAGAAGTAATGGTTGGTTGGGTTTTGGCTTGAGAGTCATGGTTGTTGGATAGTTTAGAAGAGTGAGATGGTATGAAAGGTTTGTTAAAGTTTCATTTAATTCCAGTAGATGGTAACGTGTTGATTGGGGAGCAGTGTGGTTTCCAAATAAGATTGTATAACTGAGTTATGGCTTTATTAGCTGCCTCAACCCAATTGGAGAAGTCTATTAAAGAAAAGATTTATCTGTAAAGCACAGGATAGTTCAGCTACTTGCCATATATCTGAAATTTAATTTTTATATCTTTAAATAATATATATATATATTATATTATATTATTAATTATGTAGTTATTAAATTGTAAGTTAAAATAAAATTCTAAAGATTTTTATAATAGACTAAATATTTTATACTATAATAAGTAAAACATTCCTATATAATAATATTATTTTTATTAAATTTGATTATAAAAATTATACAGTATATTAATTCTTTAAAGATTCTATAAATTTTTTTTAATAATATTTATATTTTTTAGTTTCAAAAAGTTGAAATTTAGTTTTGTCAAATCAAATTACCATATTTCAATATTTTATAGTTTAATTTTTATGTATATTTGTAAATTTCCATTGTATTTTTTTGTTTATTTAAAAAAAGTTTTTTTGTATTGTATATATATTTTATATTTGGTTTTCTTAAGAATTCTTTAAATTTTATTAACATTTATTTTTTCATATTTTATTAAGGATCTATATATGTCCATAACTGTTTTGTATTCTTTTAAAATTTTTGATAATAATATGCTTTTCACATAGAGTTAATTTAGATAAACAGCTAGAAATAAATTTATTTTCTAATTTAAAAATATTTTAAGTTTAAATATGGTGAAATAATAAACATTATTACCAATTTTAGCAAAAACCTGATGTAGACTATAACCTTCTAATACGGTAATAACCTTTAATTTCTTCTCTATAGATAATTGTCTTGAGAACATTTGAATTATATAAAGCTTGAATAGATTTTTATATTTTTCCAAAAAAATGCAACAGTAAATTTTTATTAATTATATCAAAATTTATTATTATTATTATTTTAATCACTATTTCTATTGTATACACACTGTATATACTATTAATTTCGCCATGATTTGATCTGATCTGATCAAAGATCTACGATTAAGTGTTGCGTTCTTTTTGGGAGACGTGTAAGTTCTACCATTCTATTCCCAAAACTATGCAAGAATCTATATAAAATTGAAATAGGTTAAACACCAATTTAAAAATAAAACTTCATAGGAGATATCTTACCAGAGCAAGTAAAGCCATTCTCACAAACATTCCATATTTCATTTGCCGGAAATAAGCAGCACGATCATCAAAGTCGACCTCTTGGCTAATTTCGTTCATTCGTGGAAGCGGATGCATGATAATCATATTTGGTTTAGCATTGACCAAAGTGGCATTATTTATAATGTAGGCATTTTTAACTCGTTCGTATTCTTCTTGATTAACAAAGCGTTCACGTTGAATTCGTGTCACATAGAGCACGTCTGTGTCTGCAATCACATCTTGCAAATCAGTATATTCCGTTTGTTTTATAGCACTCATCTTACGAACTTCCGTCTTGACAGCACTTGGCATACGTAATGAATCCGGACTAACATAATTTAGAGTAACCTGGTATTGTGATAAAATTCGAACTAGACTATGAACTGTTCGACCATTTTTCAGATCACCAACGATAGTCACGGTCAAGCCGTTCACGGTTCCCAATTCTTCACGAATTGTATACACGTCAAGAAATGCCTAAAAATACAGTTTTTCTAGGACGTAAATAAGATATGTGATGCATGCAAACGGGATAATGTAAATAACGTGCCTGAGTAGGGTGTTCACCAATTCCATCTCCCGCATTTATTATGGGAACCTTTGAAAAATTTGCCGCAGTCTTTGAACTTCCAACATCAGGATGTCTCATCACGATAATGTCTCCGTATGATCCTACTGTTCTAATTGTATCTTCCAGCGTTTCACCTTTGGTGGCCGATGAGGTATCTGCATTAATAGAGACAACTCGCCCACCTAATCTGTACATCGCGGCTTGAAAAGATGCCGATGTTCTTGTGGACGGTTCGTAAAACAATGTAACCAATACGCGACCTTTAAGTAGGTCAATCATCCCATATCGTTCCACCAACGTGCGCATTTCATGAGCGACACCAAATAATAAATGAAGATCGTTCCGCGTGAATTCTTTCACTGTAAGAATATCTTTTCGCAAAAAAGACGAATGACTTGCAAATGTGCAAAAAATAATTTTATAGTAAAATTCAAAATTTATACGCGTCTTTAACGAGAATTATAAATGAATAAAAAAACTTACGTTGGTATTTCAGGTCTTTCGATGGTTAATTCTGGAACAACTAATTTTGTGCTAATTTCTCTGGGTCCAAGCGGTGGCGAAGTGACATCTGGGTTAGACTGTTGTAACTGAGCTTGTGTCGAATCCTTAATTGTAAACGATTCTTTTGTAACAGGCGTTTTCACAATCACATGCTTCACTCCTTTTCCGATTGTATCTGTGGAATAAAACCCTCCATCCAGATAAACTGTTTCTCCTCTTAAAACTACACGACTGACAGTACCACGCAACATTTTTCCAGAGAATGGAGAACATTGTCCTTTCCGAGAAACTATGGTTTTTCTGTCAATCTCTACTTCTACAAAGGTATCCGGTTGTTCGGGTAGATTAAAAATCTTACGAGGATTAGTGTAGAGACGTTTTTTAACATCTTCCAAAGTCAATCGTCCTTCATTAATGGCATTTGTAAGCAGTGACAACGTTTCTTCAACGCCAGTGCATGCCTCAACATCCGTACCAATTATTTTTGAAAGTTGGTATGGGATAACTCCTATGGAAAAACAATCAATTTCCTCCAAGTGCTCCCATAGAGCTGCTTGGCCTGATGGGGTTGGCAAGATATTCGTACTTTCATTTGTATCGTCGGTATTCAAAAATAGTGCGTACACCGAAACATCGCATGTAACTTTTTTTCCCCTTTCTTTGCTTAGCGTAATCAATTCAATGTCTTCCTTTGTGCTTACGTTTGTAATATGCACGACACGTTCGAGCAAATCGGCTACAAACAAGATATGCGACAAATCCTTTCCCTTAGCATCAGTTACTATGGGCATATGAGAAGGCCAAGATCTAAAATGTGTTTTGATAGTGTCCACGGTTGGAAGCTCGTCACATTGAGGATTTGAAAATGGAATGAACGACAGGATTACGTCGGGGATCACCTTTCTCAACTCCTGATAATTGTTCTCCGTAATAGCTACAGCTAAAGAAAAATCACAATAAGAATTACGACTACCATTGGTACGTGCTGCAGAGATAGTTTGCGAGTCATGCAATGAACCCGTTAACCCAATAGGTAATACGTTGATCGTAGTAAATCCGGCTGAGAGACACGCTCTTGTAACTTGTGCAAAGTCGTCATGACCGGGTTCGCTAACATGAGGTATAAATGCTGAAATATTAATGAGACCCGGTAATGTGACTCGTTTGTGACTTGTCTTGTAATCGATATCCAAAATTTCAAAAGTAGTTAAGCGCGACAGAGCCTCCACAAATAATTTCGCGCATTTAACGTTCGTAATCAACGGAACATCATAATCCACAGCCATTCTACGCGTACGGTAACCTTTGCTCATATAACTCGCTGGACGTCGAAACTTATTTTTCGATGGTAAATTGATATACAGATCAATCAAGTTATTCGCCAAATGTTGCTGAAGTGAATATTCTGACTTGAGCTCGTGTTCGGATTCTTCTAGTGATTCCAAGTATTTTACTGGTAGACCATGTTCTTGAATAAAATCAGCCGTACCGGAAGTGGCAAATAAATTGAAACCCATATTGTGAAGCTTTTGAACCGATTGTAACATCTCATTCTTTTCTTTGAAGGAGCCAATAGAAAGCAATACATTTTTCCGGGGCATGTTGATAGTCATTCCTGTTGATATCAATGCCTTGAGGTAAGCTTCATATTTATCACGACCAAAACATGCGACTTCTCCAGTCGACGCCATTTCAACACCCAATACAGGATCAGCACCAGATAATCGACTGAAACTAAATTGTGGAACTTTGACAGCCACGTAATTTTTGGGTAAATTGAGTGACGGATAATGTTCAAATTGAACTCCCAAAATTGCAAGTGTGGCCATCTCTATTAAATCTACTCCAATTACTTTAGATACAAAGGGGAATGACCTTGAAGCACGAACATTACACTCTATTACTTTGATATCATTATTCTTGGCAATAAACTGGATATTAAAAGGACCAGTCACATTAAGCGCATTCCCAATCTGTTGAGTTGCCAACTCTATTTTTTTCACGGTTTCAGGATCAAGATCTTGAGGTGGCAAAACAAGTGTTGCATCTCCTGAATGAACACCGGCATTTTCAACGTGTTCTGATATCACGTGCATTACCAGTCTTCCATCCAAAGCTACAGCGTCCATTTCTATTTCTTTCGCTTCTTCAATATACTTCGATATAACAACTGGATGTTCTCGCGAAACTGCTGTGGCTTGACTAAGATAATTAGATAGGTCATCCGAGGAATAAACTACATTCATAGCGGCACCGGACAACACATAGGAAGGTCGTACCAGAACTGGGAACTGTACTGTTTTGCAGAAAGCATGAGCCTCCTCATGACTTGTTAATTCTTTCCATTCCGGTTGGTCAACTCCAATTTGATCCAACATACGAGAAAATTTATATCGATTCTCGGCGGTATCTATCATTTCTGGGGAAGTTCCTAAGATTTTTACATTTTGACGATGCAATGGCAACGAAATGTTATTAGGAATTTGGCCACCCATCGAAATAATTACACCATTCGAATTTTCGATCTCATATATATCCAACACTCGTTCGAGAGTTATATTTTCAAAATAAAGTCTATCAGCTTCATCGTAGTCCGTGCTGACGGTCTCAGGGTTATAATTGACCATGATTGTCTTAATCTTCTTGTCCCGTAATGTTCGAATAGCACGTACGGCACACCAGTCGAACTCTACTGAACTACCAATGCGATAGACTCCAGATCCAAGTACCATAACTCCTTTTTCATTAAAGGATATGTCATTTTCCACGGCATTATATGTGATATAAAGGTAATTCGTTTGTGCTGGAAATTCGGCAGCGACTACATAAACAATTATTCATGGCTCAGTTTTCTCCATTTTTGTAGCACAAGGATTCTAAAGAAACAAATTTATTTACCGGTATCAATCTGTTTTACAAAAGGTATTATTCCATGCTTCTTTCTGATCCTCCTGACAGACAGCTCGTTGCTATTTAGAGCTCTTGCTATTTGACGATCGGAGAAACCCAATTGTTTAGCACTCAGTAACAACTCAGACGAAATATTGGAATGGTTAAACTTTTTCAACAGTCGTTCTAATTCGATAATGTTTTGTAGCTTATGTAAAAACCATTTGTCTATTTTGGTAAATTCCCAAATTTGATCAACAGTATAGCCTTTATGCATGGCATTGGCGATAGCGAACAAACGTAAATCGGATGGATTAACCAATTCGCTTTCGATATCGTCCACCAGATCGTTCTAATAAATAAACAGAAAGATGAAAAATAATGATATCTTTATACTTTAAGCTGCATGTAGTAACAATAAGCTTAGTCAACCTGACTGAATCCCACAAAACTATATTCAATAGCTCTGATTGCTTTTTGAATGGTTTCTTCAAAAGTACGACCAATGCTCATAACCTCTCCAACTGACTTCATCGATGAGCTCAAAGCTTTGTCTACCCGAGTAAATTTCTTTAAATCCCACCTTGGAATTTTAACCACTACATAGTCCAAACTAGGCTCGAAACAGGCACACGTGACTTTGGTCACAGAATTATTAATTTCGTTTAATGGTATACCCAAACCAAGCTTGGCAGCAACGAAAGCTAAAGGATAACCTGTAGCTTTGGATGCAAGTGCAGACGAACGAGACAGACGCGCGTTCACCTCAATAATACAATATTCTTTAGAGAACGGATTCAACGCGTACTGAATATTACATTCGCCGATGACTCCAAGATGACGGATCACATTAATTGCCGTTGTTCGAAGCATATTATAATCTTCGTCCGAAAGAGTCTGTGATGGCGCAACCACAATGGAGTCACCCGTATGGATTCCAAGAGGATCAAAATTCTAAATTTGTGCGTGCACGGACATTACTAGTTCAAATTCGAAATACTAAATAAAATAGGAACGTGATGTTATATATATATATATATAATCGTTACCTCCATATTGCAAACAGTAATACAATTGTCACGACAATCTCTAACAACTTCGTATTCGATTTCTTTCCAGCCTTTCATCGATCGTTCGATTAATACTTGAGGACTGGTAGCGAAAGCTTTGGCGCAAAGCTCAGCCAATTGTGTCTCATTCTCAGCAAATCCAGAGCCCAGGCCACCAAGAGCGTATGCGGCACGACATATAACAGGGTAACCAATATTTTGTGCTGCGTCTAAGGCTTCTTGTACATTAGTAGCGGGTGCAGATTCTGCGCATTTTTCCTTAATCTCAAATATTTTCTGTGCAAACAGCTCACGATCCTCGGTCATTATTATTGTGTCTATAGGAGTTCCCAAAACTTTTATTCCCAGCTTCTCGAATTCGTCCTTGAGCTTAATACCCACATTTAAGGCAGTCTGCCCCCCAAATGTTACATATATTCCATCAGGTTTTTCGTACTTGATAACTTTAAGAACGAATTCCGGATTCACCGGAAGGAAGAATACTTTGTCAGCCAGTGAATGAGAGGTTTGTATTGTTGCAATATTTGGGTTAATCAAAATTGTATAAATCCCTTCTTCTTTCAAAGCTTTAATAGCCTATTATAAATTATGACTGAGAATAATGTAAAAGAAAAAAATCTCGAAATGAATATTCTACATACCTGACTTCCAGAGTAATCAAATTCACCTGCCTGACCAATACTCAATCCACCACTACCAAGTACCAATACTTTTCTAACATTCACACGTGGATTTCTTCTTGAATTTTCTTCCTTATTTCCACCTGGCATTTTTAAAGGCACTAACTTGCGTGCTAAATTAGATTGTTTTACACTTTCGATGAACACATCAAACAAATATTCGGTATCCTTTGGACCTGGTGTTGCTTCTGGATGAAATTGAACCGAGAAAATGGGTAGGGATTTGTGTATTATTCCTTCGTTTGAACCATCGTTTGCGTTAACGAACAATTCTTGAAAGTCAGGAGGAAGTGTGCTTGCATCAACCGCGTAACCATGATTTTGAGAAGTTATATAACAACGCCCAGAGATCATATCTGTGCACGGGATGTTTTGACCACGATTACCATATTTCATCTTTACAGTTTTGGCGTCAGATGCCAAACTTAACAATTGATGTCCCAGGCAAATTCTAATGATATGAAATTACATCAATAATTATGCTTGATATTTTATGACAAACAAACAAACTATATAGTTTTGTCGATGTTTTACCCAAAAATTGGTGTTTTTGCTTTCTTTAACGCTTCTCTTAGATGTTCAATAGTTTTTTCAACCATAGTTGGATCACCTGGGCCATTGCTAAAACAAATTTAGCTACTTCTTTAAGATGATATAAATGTAGAACAAACCATACTCACCTAATAAACAAACCATGATATTCTTTTTCCGCGTTAAAATTATAATCCCAAGGAACCACTAATAACTCAACACCACGATTGACCAAGCATCGGATTTGATTGTATTTCTTAGATCATGGAAAATGTTTTTAATAAAAATCAACCATAGATAATAACCACATTCAGAACAAATTCTATTTTTTTTTTTTTTTATTTACCCACCATACCAACGTCAATCGCTATAACACGTAAAGTTCTTCCGTTAGCATCAGTAATAGCCTTCGATGGATCAGGTTCGTATAATTTGGGTTCGTTAATTGAAACTATTTAAATATATGAAAGATTCAGCTATATATGTGTTTAATGCTACCTTCACGGATTAGAGCATGAAAGGCATCGAAAATCTCAAAGATTCATTACCTTCTGCAACCAAGTTTTTCTCATTTGGATCTACCCATGGAACATCCTGATAATCAAGCAACCAAGGTTCTTGATAACTTACACCATCTACGGATAAAGAATCATTTCCCTCCGATATACCCAAAGCTGTATTTCCAACTACGCTCTTTGGAAATAAAATCTTTACTAAAAGTACACCTTGAGTACGAATCTTTTTCGTTAGAGCACGCGTATCAATTCCATATATGGCTGGAATATCGTTCTCTTTTAGCCAATCGGACAAGGAAGAGTTTGCCAAATAATGAGAAAATTTTTGTGAATATTGTCCAATAACCAAACCAGCGACATGTATTTCACGAGATTCAAAATGCTTTGGAATGTCTTTGAAAAGAGACTCCATATCATCGCATGAAGGAACTCCATAATTGCCTATCAGGGGAAATGTTAACACAAGAACCTGTCCTCGGTAAGAGGGATCGGTCAGAGACTCGGGATAACCGACCATACCTATAAATTAGGGTAAATTCTGAAATATACATAAATGACCTCGCTAATAAAGAGAAATCGTAGGAAAAAAGCACATACCAGTTTGAAAAACACATTCTCCTGCCACTGATCTACTTTCAGCGCCGAATGAAAAGCCCTGATAACTAGTGCCATCTTTTAAAACTAAAGTCGCGATGACAGTATCCGATTTTGCCGACGGAGGACGCGCAGTGACTGGCGGAACTGGCAAACGTGGTGAACGTGGTGAAAATGGCGAAAGAACAAGTGCCTTGTTTTTTATTACTTGAGTAGGTGTTTCATTGACAGCGACTTTTATGTTTGAATTAGAAGCAACAGAAGGTTCACCTTCGGAATCAGCTATACTTGTCATGTTAAGAAAGTCGTGTCTATATGAGCAAACAAGCAAAGATTAGATCGTTATATTTGATTATATTTATCGTATAAAAAAAAAATTTTTTTTTTCAATCAATATGCATATTGATGATCACGAAAAACGACGCGACGTATTTTTGGCGACGATTTTTATTGAATTTATTCTTATTAAAAAGACACATTGTCGCTGAACAAGAATTCCCGTTTAGGCCACAGAAGAACTGAGCCAAACTTTAACACAATAAGCACCATTTTGATTCTTCCTTTCCACCTTCGCATAATCTATCATTGTATTTTTTATTGTGTTAAATCTGAAACTTCCCATAGAACTAGTGGCCTTGCTAGCTCTAGCCGCTCCCTTCCGAAGACTCATTCTGCCAGAGATCCTCATTCTAAATCCTGATAAATGAATGGGTAAGAATCGATGTCCGATACGCGATAATTGAATCCATTTAGTTGGTGAGGCCGCATTAAGATCACTTAATAAGCTGCTTTTACTAACTTTCTTAGTTTCTCCTATACTACGACCAACCAACGGAATCTTTTTAAATAATGAACGACGAATTTGTCTAATTCTATAACGGGAAGTATTCGAAGCTATGTATTGGGCCAAAATCCTGGCATTGAGAAAAGGGTAACGTTGACGAATCAATTGAAACTCCACATCTTTATTATACATTTTTCCAAGTCGTTCTTTAAGAATGTCAAGATATTTCTGATCAAATACGTTGGAATTAAAAACGGGAGGTTCTGAGCTCGGAATAACCCCTTCACGTGGTGGTTGTTGAATACCAGGGTAAAAATATTGTCGAAAAACAACTTTGGTTGGTGTGTGCCTTACAGAAATATCATTTATCGGTTTTTGCATATAGTGTTCAATAGCTCTTAATGCATTTAAGTCATAGTTGAAATTGTGACTTTTACTTGGATGAAAAAGAAATTGAGTCGTTTGCCAATTCAGTTTATTCTTGAGACGTAAAGCTTTCGCGGAATTCATTTGTATAAAGCGACGAAATGTGTGTATGGCATATATTCATGTGCGATAATCAGTTATATTCTAGATGCAAATCTGTATCGATATACAGTACGTGCGAAAGTTTTGGATTAATATTTTTATTATAATTTAATAAATATTTATTTAATTTAAATAAAACTTTTATTTATTTTTATGTATATATCAAGGTATACACACCCCTAACATAAATTACCGGAAATCAACAATAAATATACGACTAATCGAAAAAGTAATATCATTTATTTCTTTTTTTGACGCAAGTACAATTAACAATTTTGCTTATAAAAATCAATTTTTTTATAGATTTTTTTTGGTCAAAAAAATACGAGACAATGAATTAACAACTGAAAAAAGAGACCAAATAATCGGTGCTTATCTTATGGGTTCGAATGGATTAAAAATATCAGCTATGCTGAATATTTCTCATGCAACTGTATACGATACTATTAATCGATATAAGAAAAATGGTTCTCTCTATCCTAAAAAAAAAACTGGTCGACCTAAAACTCTCTCTAAACGGGAGTAACGTTTTTTACAAAGGATTGTTTTAAAAAACAGATTTTCACCACTTGAAAAAATTACAAGAAAATTTAATCAAAGCCTTA
>CAJVPV010003602.1:0-11067 GCA_910591835.1 Acaulospora morrowiae | reverse complement strand
ATTATTTGTTTTCTGTAAAGATTTAATAAACAGTACGCACTTGTTTGACTACGGAAAAAAAAAAAAAAAAAAAAAAAAAAAAAAAATATTATTATTAATTGAATAAAAATATAATTTGAGAAAATAATGATAATAAATCAATATATCTTTTTAATTAATATTAAATTTTTATAAAATACTTTTTTGAATATACTTTTAAATATCCTTTAAATATGGTTTTTTCAATAAAAATTAATAGTTTAACTAATTACAAACAATAAAAAATAAATATACTAACAATTATAAAAAGTATTAATTTTTATATAAATTAAAAAATAATTTTTTTTTCTTTTTAATTCTATTTAATAAGCAAATAACATTTTATTTTTATAAATAATATTTAAAGACTTTGTATTATTAACAAGTAAATTAAATTGAAAAATTTTATATGATATATTTATTTTATATATTTGTAATAGTTCAATAAAATGACATGTGAGTCTATAGTACAGTGGTTAGTGCTCTGCAAGTCAAATCACAAGATAATGGTTCAAATCCTCCAGAGGACTAATATGGAAACCTCAAACTGGAAGAAAAAGATCGGCATCTTCTAATTACCATCACAAGATACCAAGTTTAGTTCTAGATGAAGGCAATTGGACTGTCTCAAAACGATATCTGATGCCATAACCTAACATGCACTGTTTCTTATAAGAAGCCAATTCACATGTTGATTCAACGGGCGTTAGGATTGTGATACTAAGAAAGTTGTAGTGGTGTGATGATCGTCCAGTAGTGTTATGATGATTATTGTCAAGTTTGGTGCTTTTCCTGTTTCTCATGCATGGAGCACGCTTCCTTACCCCTTTAGTTCACGAGACTATAAAATAAACAACCTGATTTTTCAAGAGACCAAGCTAGAGCCACAAAGATTCCTTGTTGGATATGGCTAGTCCACAACTGATCGTATTAGGATACGGTTCTTTGAGTTTCTATTTATCGGATGGTGGGTGGGACTGGAAGGCACACATCCTGGCACATTAGTATTCTACCTATGCTATCAGGACCCTGGTGTTAATAATATAGGAAAAATGGAGGGCAATAAGCCGACCGGTAGGTAAGTCATAAGAACTTTCTCTAGGTAGTTTCATTAGGTAGATAGGTAGTAGTCAATTCCCATAAAGGGAAAAATACATGTACTGTAAATTCATATCTAATAAAACAAGGTGTACGTCAGTCGTCAAAAAAAAAAAAAAAAAAAAAATAGTTCAATAAAATCTAATAAATAAATGATACTAGTTTAATTATAAATTTTAAAAATAAAAATAAAAAAATAAATTATAATAATAATTATTTTATTTTTAATTAATTAATATTTTTTTTAATAAATAAATTACTTATACATTCATGACTTGGAGGCCAACCTGTATATTTGGCTGCAGTGCCTTTATATGTTTGGGTATTTCTAATCTTTCCTAGTTCACACTAGGCACCTGTCTGAGTATTAAGTCTAGGTTTTAATATTACGTTTTACTAGTGCTTAGGTGGATTTATAGGACAATACTGGAATGGTCAGAACTACTTTTGTTGCATCTTACATTAGACTCTTCTTAGCAAAGAGAGATGTATATTAGTTTTTAGATTTGTAATATTGCCACACAGCAATCTCTTATAAATAATAAAGATACTAATTGCCGTTCTGGTATAAAAAAAAAAAAAAAAAATTATTTATAATAAAATCTTAAGTTTTATTTTAATTAAAAAATTAATTTTTTGTTACAATTTTTTAAATATTTCTGAATAGTATTTTATTATTATTTTATTATTGATAAAGTAGTTAAATTGATTTTTTTTTTTTTTAAATATATATTTGTACTGTTTATTTTTTGCTACTTCGTAATACATACCTAAGATTTGTAAAAATGTAATTTGTCACTTTATTATATACTACATTTAACTTATTTTTATGATAAGTTTTTGTTAATAATAATTTTTTGAAAGTATATATAATTCTTGATAAATATTATCTTTGATAAGGATACTTTTAAACTAAATAGAACAAATATATTTATTGATAAAACTTGAAGGGTTATTTTATAATTGTTTTTACAGTAATTTATAAAGTTTTTATTTACAGTTATTTAGTGCTAACTATTGTTAATCGTCAAAATAGTCCTTCCCTATTTTATTATTATGTAGAATATACGACTTTTCGACCCAGGTGTACGTAATATTACCGATTGTTTCTTGCTCCAAATATTTCCCGTTCGTCTTTGTTAAACTTTTTGTTTCAGTCAATTCAGAATTACACATCTGAACAGTATATTTGTTGCTTCTTTTGGAAACTAGATTTCCGAGATAGCCATCCTCGATTTTCCCGTTACCTGTGTTAGTATGATCACTTAGCTGATTACCTGCACTGGGACAGAATTAAGTGTTAGAACTTTGAACAATGTTCTTGTCCTTGTTCTCTGCTCCTGCATGAAGTATTTTAATTAATTGTGATTCACTATTCATGTCATCAGTGGGGGTTAATAAATCAATGAAATCTGTACACGAATTATTATCAATATTCTTCTGAAGGCCCTCGCCAGTTTTAATGGTATCCGGTTGTCGAATGAACTCTTCTTTCCGACGAATCTTAACGGTCATTCCAACTCTATCCGTGTTGACAGTTAATGATTGAACAGCTGGTGGCATTATGGAATCTCTATTTCTTCCTGAACTATTAGGTGACAACCTTTTATTTTCTTTATTCTCTTCTATAAAATCTACGGTTCTCGATCCTAACAATGGAGAGTTGGGTATACCTGAGGAAGAAAGATTTTTTTCATATTCACGTGATTTTAACGATAAGACTTCCGGAACGTTAGGCACCATTAACGATGCCATTCCGTCATCGACATTTCTATATGCAGAAGTTGGCGATTTTGGCAGCGATCGGGTGTCATTTTGATTCATTAAAGAGACTTCCAAAGTTTGAGGCTGTGCTTTAATATTCATCATGGATTTATTCTCCAAGGAGCTTATTGAACTCAATGACGAATTTTCATATAATCTTTTTTGACCTATCTCCAGATCACCATTATTAAAATTAAGAAATACAGCATTTCGAGACTTTTTCTGCAACTTTTTTTGTTTCCTGTTTTTCTCCAACACTAATCTCAACTTTTCTTCTTGGCATAACTTTCTATTTCGTAACCTTTGTTCCGGTGGAATTTTCTGGAGAAGAACAAATATTTCTATCATATTCAAAATAGAATTAATCTCCATATCAAGAACTCCTTCCAATGAAATGTGTGATAGGTCGTCTTTTATGATATCATATGCTAAAATCCCAACTATTATTCGAAGATTATTAAGATGAGCATCGGGTGTATATGCGTGTCTAATTATGTCAGGGATATGACCGCAGAGTTTTTCGAAGCAATCCACCCAAAGTGTCGGTACACAATCGTCTGGAGAAACCACAACAGCGGGAATATCTAATTCCTCAAGCAAAATAGTCATTTGAGCGAAACGACCTACGTCAAGAAAAATTGAGGTGGCAAATGATACAAAAGTTCAAAATAAACGTGTATTATTGCAGTTGTAATTATAGTTCAACAAATAGAAAACTTGAATACGCACTACGCATTCTCCTGTATGAATTCGAAGAAAGTGCAGAAGAAATGGAATTTGTTGAGGAATTATTAGCTGGCACCCCATTGAGTTGAAGTGATGAAATACAAGGAGAGGAACGAATTGTTGATAAGGAAAGAGAGGGTTGAGTAACGGACGCGCTTGTTAAAGGACCATTTGATTTACCCATAACGTTTCAGTTGAAGTTTGTAATAATCTCGAGTTACGTATTTCGTAATGTGAGGAAAGTTCATTTGATTGGCCGTTAGATTTTGTGTAATACGCATATATGCATATTGTGACACGTTACTTAAGTCGCGACATCTATTATATCAGTTAAGGGACATTTCCCTCCCGTTGTTGTTACACACAATATAAATTGTATTATAAAAATAACATTTTGAGTCTTGATTAAGGGAAATGTCCCGTGACTAATATATACAATAAACCTTCTTTAAATACATATCTCTTGGAACTATAGAAATTTTTTTTTAAAAATATACATTTATAGAAATAATTTTTATATATTTGTAATCAAACTTGACATTGTAATCAAAATAGTTTTGGTCAAGTGTCCAAATGATAGTTTTATAAGAAATTAGAAATTATATAGAACTATATATTGTTCCAAAGATAATTTTCTCACAGATATTACAAAAAATAACAAAAATTTCTCAAGAAACTTTATAACAAAATATATTTAGTAAAATATTAATATTTATTAAGATATAAAAATTTGGAATTCCAAGCAATCATAAAAGTAACTAACTAACTAATTAACTTTCAAAAATTACATGGATGGCAATTACTTATATAGTGCCTTTTTTTATGGACTGCTTGGACTGTTTGAATTGTTTGAATTGTTTAATTTATATATTATAATATTATAATTTCATAAATCATATAGTCTTATGAATTCTTTAAGCCTTATAAACTGCTTAAACCTTTTAAGTTGTCTAATATATATTATATATACTATAAATAAACAAATAGATACTATTATTAAAAATAATTTAATAAATAATTTAATAAATAATTTAATAAAAAATAAGTAAATTAAAATAAATTATTTATTTTATTACAATATAAATAAAAAACATAATAAATAAATTTAAAAAGAATTTATTTAAAAAGATCATTCTATATATAATTATTAAATAATAATAATAAAGTAAATTATAAATTTATAATACAATAAATAATATTTTTGAATTTTTTTTTTTTATTAGATGCAAGTCTTTATTGATATTATATATCTGTTACAATATATCAAACATATTCTGTAATGGTTACACTACAGCTTAATACTAGTCTATCAACTGTTTTTGCCTGTTAATGCTAATCTGATACTCTTGAAGTATTTTTTCACATCTTTGGGAGGACCTATCTAGAAGAGAAATTTCTACCACTAGTTTAAACCACTTAACTTACTGGTTTAATTTTTGTGCAGGAACAATGGGGGTATTACTAGTTATCCTTATAAGTAACTTATTGTATCACTCTTTTCCGACACTCAATTACCATGACAGAGGGTCTTCACATTGGTCTGCACTTTCTAGTAAATGCTTCGAACCTTTTTATCCTCTGGTTGGCTATCAGTTATCAAACCTAGAAGTCCTTTTTAACCAATTGGGGCACAAATCTGCAGGAATCATACAGGCCAGACTGGTATAACCACCATGTTTCCAAGGTTTCTGTCTCCTAGTAGACATATCCAGAGGGGCCGGTTGGTATTGGCTGTCAAATCTAGGGGCATGAATGTCAAGCAGGGCACAATTCCTACAGACGCGATAAGCCGTTAAGAGTTTATGTCATATAATACGTCAATGTTAGGAAAGCATATTCCTTCAAAGTTGCCTTATTCAGAAGCTGGCAGAATGGAAATATCATTTGAGTTGGTTAAGATGAAGTACAGCTCAGTCTGTGTATCCAAATATATAGTTGGTTCAAGCTATTGTCAGATGATCATCAAACCACTTCTGAACGATTATTTTGTCACACACCTTTCTTGGAAATCACAATTCCAACATCCCACTGAATCAGCATGTAAATGACTTCCCATGAGAAACAGGACTTAACAGGTTATGGCCCCAGATACCATTTTTAATTTGGTTCAATTGCTTTCACCTGGAATTGAACTGGTATCTTGTGATCTGACCTGTGGAGTGTTAACCATTATACTATGGATCCACAGATCTATAATATTTTTGAATTATTAAATATATAATATATTATAATTTAATATTTATAGAAAATTAAAATTTAAACCAATATTAAAATAATATTAATTTATAATAAATTTAATATATGAATTATAATCTACTATATTAAATATATAGTAAATTTAGTATCAACTTAATATTAAATAATATTATTAAAAATTATATAAAAATTAAATATAATATATATATACTGTATACTGTATATATATATTTTCAATTACTAGCTTTTTCTAACTAGTAATATTTATTAAGTTAATATTTATATATATTTGTTACATAATCTCTTGACTGACTATATAAAAACTATACTATAATATTAATTGATTATTGATTATTAGACTATATCAGAATTACTTTAAATATTAATATTACCATCAGTTTTTTCTTAACAAATAGGAATTGAACCATTGGATTTTTCCAATGATATAAAAGTTTACTATAACAAACTATTTTCTTAATCTCTTACTTATAAAATATCTGCATCAAGTGTATCAGCATACCTATATTACCTATCAAAGTTCTATGTCTTTATGTAGGACCTATAATTTTAAACTCTTTAACCTGTTTTGGTTTTGCAGTAATAACAAATTGTTTTTTGAGATAACTTTACTTTAAGCATTAGTTGCTTATTTAAGAAAGTACAATTTTTTCAAAGTAATGTTTTATCTCCAGAAGGTTTTTCATTCTGGTAATTATTATTAACTAGTGCTTTTACTACAGACAAGAATGATAGAGACTTTAGAAAATTACATGGATATTATCAAGAGGTAACAAATCTTTCATTCTAGCAAACATTACTATCTAATACTTTTACTACAAGTAAGAATAGTAAGAACTTTTGATATCTATAAATCTTTGTCAAAAGAGGTGAATAGTCTTTTCTTGTTATATATCTTCTATTTGTAATTCTTTTAAATTTTATAAATCATTATACTCTATCACTTTTTCATGATATTATTAAAATAGTATATAATAAAAGGGTGTGTTAATTATTTACCCATATGCTTCTATTATGTCTTATAGTAAACTTAAGATTCTTATATAACTTAGAAAATATATTTTCAATACATGTCTCTTGTTTATCTTTTTTTTTAATATATAGTTGTTGTTCAATCCAAAATTTGACCAATTAATTTTTAGCAGATCCAGTATAACAAAATAATTAGGGTCAAATTGAGATAGACAAAATTCTCCAAGAAAATAAAACTTTTTAATATATAATGAAGAAAGAATTTAGGGCCTAGTAAAATTCAACTTGAGAACAAAAGCCTATTATAGTATTGCTTGTGATAAACTTCAATCCTAAACTTGCCTATCCTAAGAGATAAATAAAAGGAAGAAGTTAAAAATACAGTTCTTCTTTCTAAAAAAGTTTTTCTTGCTATTGGAAATTTAGGTTTTTTCAAACTTTTAAATAGAATAGTACTTAATCAGAAGATGAAAAGGAAAAAGACAACAAAGAAGTGAATATAGAAACTTTTGTTCTATCCAATATAGTGTTTTAAGAAAAGTATATAGACTATATTAAGCAGAAATATAAAGATAATTGCTAAATATCACTTTGAAACAATGATCAAGGAATCAGCAGAAAGAGTTTTTTTTTAAATATATATATATACAATATATATTATATTAAAAAAATTAAATTCTAATTAAATTTGATTAGGCTATTATAAAAGTCTTACAAAATTATAAATAATTTCAATTAGACAATAAATTTAGAAAGAAATATTTATTGAACTCAAACAAAAAGTTAAATTTATTTAAGTCAAAAGTGTATCATTTTTATTTTTTATTTTTTATTTTTATTTATTTATTTTTATTTATTTAAGTTGTAAACAGTATTAGATACAAAACATTTTTATTAACATAAGTTATTTGTCATTATATCAAATATTCCACTCCACCGGTATTTTGATGGGTGTTAATGTTATATCATTTAATTATTACTAATTAAAGTGATTATGTATACAACTTTGACATACCTAACTATACGAAATTTTAAACATCAAATAGATGATCCACATGCCAGGTGGGACTTACATAGGAGGTGAAAATCCTATCACTAGTTTAAACCACCTAATCTACTAGGTCCAATTTTGACTGCATCCATCATGGGTGGGACACATTATGGAATATTATTATAGAGATTAACCCCAGTATTCCAGTCACTATTATCATTGATTCTTGGGATATACCACTAGCATACCATAGCACTACTGTTTTCACCACCTGTGGAACTGGTGTCCTTGCTTGGATTCTGATTTAATCTCATGGATTCTTACTAGATGCACTTGGCTTAATGATTTTTGCCTAGTCTTCTTACTACCTGTGGCTAATACCTTGCCCTTTAGTCATATGATTAAGTTCCATAGAACACCACATTGGGATAGATCTACAAGCTCCATATTGGAATAGAATGGCTTAGAATTAACCTCATTTTAGGATTGTGTGATGGAATCTGCCATCACCAGTTTGAATTAAAGTGGACTTTTTACTAGAGTTAGAACAGAAATCTTTCCTCATGCAATCTTCCTTGCTTTGACCTGTTTTCAGCCTGCGATCATTGGAAAAATCAAAGGTCCCATCTTTATGCAGCCTAACTAATTTTGGAAGATGCTTTGTGGCTGATTGGGTATGACATGAATTGGAAGCCAGTCAATCAATCATGAAGGTGATAAAATTTTGTAACCAGGTGGGGTTGAACCCTAGACCTTCACCTGATAACCTATGGAGCTTTACCACTGAGCTATAGATCCATAGGTCTAAGTGTATCATTTTTATATATTTTAAGTTAATACAAAAAGTATATGTAAAAAATAAAATAATAATAAAATAAATAATAAATAAATAAAATAAATATATAAATAACAAAATACAACTATAGTTAAGTTTATTTAAATATAGTAATATTATTTTATAGTTATTTTATAGTTATTCTAAATTAAAAAATATATATAAATAACTATGGAATCATATCATCAAAAGCTAATATTATATTATTTATATATGACTAATCTGAATGCTCAGATTAATTTGAAAAATTTGGGTTATCAGAACAATCAGATTATGTGATATATAATTCAAGATTGTTATAGCTATATAAAGATAAGTTTTGATCTTTTTAATAATTATAAAATTAAAAATAAATTAAAATAAAAAAAAATTTATAAAAATAAAAATTTAATTTAACTTTTACTAAAATTTTATAATTGAACTTTATGAATCAATAATATAATAAATAGTATTTCTAGATTTTCAAACATATATTTTTAGTTCAATACTTACAAAAAACAAAAAACATATTATTTTTTATATATAGGTTTACTAAATATATTGCATATAATATATTTAATAATATTTAATTATAATTAAATTTAATTAGGCTATATAAAAATAGATTTTTTTATTTTTTCAATAATTATAAATTAAAACAAATCAAAGTAAAAAAAATTATATAAAAATGTTTTTGATCTAATTCTAATAAAAGTTTATCAATTTTAATTCAAATTATAAATAATAAATTTTATTATATAATTTAAAAAAATTAATTTTAAATTAATCTATTTTAATTTGAAGCTTGTAATAGTATTTTATAATAACTTAAAATATAAATTAAAAAATAAGATTATTAATTACAAGTATAAAAACCTAAATAAAAATTATTAAGTTAAGTATATTTAATAAGGATTAATATTAAATCACAAATTAAATAAAAATATTAATTTTACAAATAATAAAAATAATAGTACTATATTATATTAATGATATATCTTAAAAATTAATATAATAAATAATTAAAATAATCGAAATTAATTTTTATAATAATATTTTATATAGTTTTTTTCTATAACAAATATAATTATAGTTTGAATTATATATATTGCTAAAATTTATAGATCCTTAATACAATTGATACAATTATTTGATGTAATTAATTGATTCATTATTAAAACATATAAATAATTAAATTATGACTAAGGATATATTCCTAAATTATTTAATATATAAAATTTCACAAATTAATTATATCTTTTTTGAAGAAATATAATTAATTATTTATTACTTTAATAAGAACATAATTCAAAAAACACTTGAATCAAGTGGCTTAAATTGTAAAAAAACCTTTATAAGTGGTTTTTTTATTTATTTTATATTTAAAAAACTTTTTTAATAATATAAGATATTTGAGTTATATTCTCACCTTTAATTTAAGAATTTATCTTTAGTTATAATACAATTATTTTTGAGAATTTTGAAAATTGAGTCAATAGCAAATAATTTATATCACATGTATAATCTGAATCTACAGGTAAATAGTTTATAATTAATAATAGAATTTTTATTTTTATATATAAGATAACTCAAAATTTTTTGAAATATAATTAATACTCTTTAATTGTAAATATTTTTTTTAAGTTAAGAATTAATTATTATATCAAATATACAAAAATAAAGCATATAATAAAGTATTTATTTAATTTATTATATTACTTTTGTATTGTTTTCTCTCATTTCTTTTAAGTATAATATTATAAATAAAAAAAATAATGTTTATCTATTGAAATATATATATATAAAGAGACCTGTGGATCTATAGTGTAGTGGTTAACACTCCACAGGTCAGATTACAAGATACCAGTTTAATCCCAGGTGAAAGCGGTTGAATCGAATTAAAAATGGTATCTGGGACTATAACCTGTTAAGTCCTGTTTCCCATAAGAAGTCATTCACACGCTAATCCAGTAGGACATTGGGATTGTGATTTCAGAAAAGATGTCGTGGCATGACGATTATCTAGTTAATGTTATAATAATTACTAGAAGTTGTAAGATGTATGAGGTGTCTGCTTTCAACGAGCAGGTTTGATGATTCTTCCCCTAATATCTAATGTCTTTCACACAGATCCCTGCCCTAGTCTCATTCCAATTTAGTAATAAACCGGTCTGGCAGTACTTATTCCGAGAAGGCTTCTGGCGATAAGTCTTGTTTCCTGCAATGTGTAAGTCGGTGTTCAGATGGTAAGCACCAGTTATAAATATCTTGAACGTTCTTAGATATCATTGAACAGGTAAGAAATTAAATAGTTAGCCCAGCTGCAGGTGGTGATAAAAAGATTTATCCCCGATGGAGCAAGCAGTGATCATGTAGCTTTATTTGTTATAGATATTACCCCTAGTGCTTCCTTTCAACTTCTCTTTAATTCCTTCCCAGTTAGAAATAAAGCTGTCCGACTACTAGTGAA
>CAJVPV010003601.1:0-11068 GCA_910591835.1 Acaulospora morrowiae | reverse complement strand
CCCCTTATTCGTTACTTTCAATTTTCTGGTGAAGATATTGTTAATAAATTAAAACCATATAAGAAGATTTTAGAAAAACAACTTTGGAATGATATAGTTGATAAGTCTCTTTCTCCCGATAAAGAAATAAAGTCAACTATTTTACCTGCAAGACCAGTGATAATTAAAGAACTTCCAAAAAGAACGGATGAGCTTAATACGTTCGACGAATTATATAAACTTATTGTCGATCAAATAAGTAAAAAACTTTCTAATTCAGAGTTAACAACTTGTATTAATACCTTTATTGAGAAAAATCAGACAACTCCAGAACATATTTTTAATTTATTAACTGACTTACAGGAAACCTCTCAAAATGCAATGATTCTCGGATTTCTTTTTCAAAATGGAATTGGGACCATCAAAGACGACGAAAAAGCATATCAATGGTACTTAAAATCCGCTGAGGGTGGAAATACCGATGGACAACGTAATCTTGGATGTTGTTATCACGATGGAATTGGAACCACTATAGACTTCGAAAAAGCATTTCATTGGTACCAGAAATCTGCTGATGGCGGAAATGCCAGTGGACAATGTAGCCTCGGATATTGTTATGATAAAGAAATTGGAACCACTCAAGACTGCAATAAAGCATTTCAGTTGTATTTAAAATCTGCTAAAGGTGGAGATCTTCGGGGACAGTATAATCTTGGATGTTGTTATCTCAATGGAGAGGGGACCACTCAAGATCATGAGAAAGCATTTCTATGGTACCAGAAATCTGCTGAAGGTGGAAATGCCAGTGGACAATATAGTCTTGGACATTGTTATCGATTTGGAATTGGAACCACTCGAGATTACAAGAAAGCATTTCAGTGGTCCCTGAAGTCTGCAGAGAGTGGAAACAGTCAGGCACAAAAAAACCTTGGAGTTTATTATCGTGATGGGATTGGAACTACAAAAAATATCGAGAAATCAAAATATTGGTTTGATAAATCTAAAATGTAGGCAAATATATTTTAGCATACGTATGTCAAAACTTTTTATGATTGCTTTTTTTTTAATATTATTTGACTGATAATATATATATATATATATATTGATTTTTTATTTATTACGATCGATTTTATTATATTGATTCTTAGTTTATTTAATTTTTTTAATAAAGAATAGTTCATTATTTATGTTATAGTACTCATAGAAAATGAAATAAATAATTTAGTCAAATAAGAAAAGAGGGAAAAGTCTAATAATGCAGTTATTGTCACAATTATTCCCTGTCTGTTTGGATGTAAAACGCACAGATAAAAAAGATAGTAAGTTAAAACAAATTAAATGGAAAAATCAAAGCAATTAATTAATTAATCATTTTCTCTCAACAAGGTACGTATACAGGAATGAATTATAAAATACGATATTATTATCGTTTTATAAATAATATAACTTAGTGACTAGTTCCTGATGTTAAATTAATTCAATGGGGGTTTTTGTTAAATTAATGTCAAACGACCAAGAATTCGGAAATTTAAATCGACCATTGACTCGTTACCGTTAATTATTTTATATAAAAAAAGATCCGTTTTTATTTTATCACGAATTTCATAAAATTATGTAAAAACAAAAATAAGTTCATGTAAACTATTTCGAGATTCTGTTATCATACTCGTATTTATTTTTATTGAATTAAAAGCCAAATATTTAATAAATAAATTTTTTTAATATATTAATGGCACTCTGATTTAATTACGTGAATTTTTGATACTGTTTAAATTTATGAAATACTGTACCATAAATGGTACAATGCAGAGCTTATTAGGTTTTAGAAAGTGATACAGTACAGTATTTGATAATTTTAACTTAAGAAAATCGAAACCTGTTTTTACAGTGCACAAAATAAAAATAATAAAGAATGAAACTTTCCTATCTACACACATTACTTTATTTGATATTAAATAATTCTTATAGTTATTCTCGTGTTGTCACACTACTTTTGCAACGTGTTTTGGTTTGTTGCAGTCGCAATTTATGCGAGTTTAACATTGCAAAACTAGTAATCTGTAATGGCATAAGAATCATTATTATCGAATATGGTATAAAAAATCCAAAATACTATAGTTGAAGAGCCATCTTATATTGGAATGGAAGGAAAAGTAATTGAGAAGGCAAGGGTTACACGGGTTGCATTTGAATGCTTTAGCGGTTCGCGAAGAATCTACGAATTTTTAAATAAGGTAATTGCGTGTTAATGTATAAATAATTTAATTTACTAGAATAGTACACTATTCCATTGATATGTGTTGTCAACTCTTTTAAATGATACACATTTTTTCAAATAAGAAAAAATAAGATACTGTAGTAACATGATACGGAAATAAATAAAATCATTGGTCTTTGAGAAATGTTTAATTATACGTTTATGATGGCTATAACTCGCTGTAACGTATGGAATTAGAACACACCGAAACCCTCTAGCGAATTTTTTGCGAATCAGGTTCGAAAATCGTTTAAGGTGCGGATATCCTAACTCCTACAAGTATCAATTTGCGGTCTCCTTTTCGATGTTACAAAATTGGGTTATGATCATATGCATTTATTGAAAGTATACTGTATATTGGCAATAAAAAATATTCTACATAAAAAATATATATATAAGGTTACAATCTAAAGCTTATTAGTTACTAAATTTCTAATTTGCTTGATTTTTTTCGCACAACTGTATACAAGATACGTAAGCTTAGTAAAATTGACGTGAAAAAAAACTGCTGGTTAAGAAATAAACATTTAAATTTTCGATTTTTACCTTGGTGAGAACATAGAGGTGAAATTTTAAATTCATTTTTCCAATTCAGTTTTTGCCTTTTCATTTTTAGGATCGACTTCAACAGCTCTTTTGAAATCCTTTATAGCCTCTTCATGCTTCCCACATTTGCGCTTTATCAAACCTCGATAATAAAGTGCATCTGATTGTTCGAATTCATCCAAGTATACTTTAGGTACAAAATCATCAGCTGTATTCAAATCTTTCAGCGCTTCATCGTAACGGTCGGTATGAAAATAAAGTATTCCACGAAGCCAGTGAAGCTGCGATTCACTAGCGTCCAATTCGATTGCTTTATCCAGATCATTTTCGGCTTGCCCATACATATTCAGCTTGATGTAAACTGCGCCACGATATCCGTATATAAACCAATCATCTGGATCCTTCTCGATAGCTACCTGGAAATCTTCCAATGCCTCTTCATATCGTTCGAGCTGATAAAAAGTGGCTCCACGGATCTCCATTGCATAATAATAATCTGGATCAATGGATAATGCCTTGTTTAAATCCACGAGAGATTCCTTGTATAGACCCATGTTGCGATAGATATTTCCCCTCGCTGCCAAGATAATCTCGTTTTCTGGTTCAACTTTCAAAACCTCGTTGTAATCTATAAGTGAATCTTCATAATTTCTTATTGTCCAATAAGAATAACCACGTAATATTCTCGCCATGGTATAACTTGGATCGATATCGAGCGCCTTACTGAAATCTGAGATGGCTTCTAAAGTTTTTTTCCGCATCCTATAAATGTCACCACGAATTTTGTATGCCCTTGCATCATCAGGTTGAACTTCTATCACGAAACTGATATCTTCAAGTGATTCGTCAAATCGACCCATCGTTCGATATACTATACTCCTATTAATTAAGGCAGTTATATTACTCGGTTTTAGCTCCAATATCTTGTTTAAATCGGCTAGAAAGTCGTTGCTTCGATCCATAGCAAAGTAGGTTTCTCCCCGGGAGAAAAGTGCAAATATGCTGGTTGGTTCGATATCCAAAACTTTGTTAAAATCAGAAAGTGCCTCTTCATAACGATTTAACAAACGATAAGATTCACCCCGATTTTTAAGCGCGAACAGATTGTTGGGCTGCGCCTCTAATGATCTCGTCAAATCCTCTATAGATTTTTCATATTTTCCAAGACATCTTAGAGTGCTTCCACGAGATCGCAATGCAAATAAGCTGTCGGGATTTTTCTCTAGCACTTTGTTCAAGTCGGAAATCGAATCTTTATATCTACCCATTATCCTATAGGTCTCACCACGGTTTTCTAATGCGTTTTCATCATCTGAATCAAGTTGCAACGCTGCGTTAAAATCATCGAGTGATTTCTCATTTTCATCTAACATACGGTAGGTAATTCCACGTTGAACTAGAGCAGATATATTACTTGGATCATTTGAGAGCATAATATTGAGTATGTTTAATTTCTCCTTGTTCTCCAGTTCCTCGAACTCCGAATCCTGGAGATTATTCAAATATCCTTCGGATATCAGTTTATTATAAAAGGATTTCAATGTGTGGACTCTACTAAGCCTGTAGATTTCTTCCTTGATTTTGGTTCGGCATATCGGACAATTGAAACTTCTCTCGGATAACGTAGAAACTCTATTCCACTTGTCACATGCAGATCGACTTATCGAATGATCACAGCCTAGAACCACAAAGTCTCCGGTAATTTCATAGGTAATTGGACATGTAAAATTATCTGCCACCATTGAGATCAGGAGCGAATGACCCTTCTTATCACTCAGTACTTCATCAGATGATTCTATTTTCGTTGTGGAACCCAAATTTTTATAAAGTGTTTCATCACAAAAAAAAATTTTGGGGACTATCTCTGAGTATTTCTGGAATTCTTGCGCTGACGAGGATAACTTATACTTTTCAATGGTGCTTTCTAACGCCTCAGAAAAAAGATCTGGATAAAGGTTTTTTAACGAATATAATAATTCCAACGATTTGAACCTGACAAGACTATCTTGTGACTGCTGCAACAATTCCTGGCCAAAATAATAGCAAAAAACGGTGATGACTTTTTCTGGTGTCTTGTAACTTAAATCTTTTGCCAAATCCAGCAGTCCATAGCATAAAAGATTTGGTAAGTTTGCATGTTCTGAATTAGTTAAAACCTTCAGCAGTTCGTCAGCATTTTCTAAAACCTTTAATGTTTGTGTCTGTTCCGACGTGGCAGCTTCTTGCTGGTTGAACAGGAATTCCCATAAATATTCTAAAAATATAATGTCCTTATATTGACGTTTGATTTCATAATTTCCTATTTCCATTGATGTATTTAAGATATGTTTAATGGTCAAGAGATTTCTCCAATTTGTATACCAATAAGAACGTGGAAAGCTGAATTTACTGGGATTCCTATATTTCACGATAAAAACAGGTGCGGCTCTATCTTCGTCCGAGATTTTATTTTCCGGTTTAACATTTTTCAGGATTTGCTCTTTTACATAATCTACCAATTCTTGTGATGCGAAGTTTTCTTCGCACATATCGTGTAAAGTGTCTCGAATATGAAACAATAAAAAATTAATATTGTAGTTGTGGGGGGAGGGGTGCATATCAATATTCTTGCCTTCTAAATTCAATGTTGAATAGTAAATCTCGGCGCATTTTATCAGGTTTTTTGAGATTTCCTCTTTGAGCTTTCGACTTAAAGCTGCTGGAGAATAATAAATTTTTTCCAAAAATGTGACAAAGGTTCTCAGGCGCAGTTCAAACTGCGTACCTTGCTCTTTGTTGGAGTAATTCATAAGATGGGATGGGTCGGATAATAACCTAAGCATCTCGACCATTGTTTCTTCCGCAAACTCATCTCTGAAATCCTGTACATTTTTGTTTTGAATATCAATATTCCGACTTTGCTCCATATCTAGTCAATTCTATACACTGATTCAGGGAGTTTATAAAGTATCTTTGCAAAGCACTGCACCGTACCTGGCGGGCTTTAAGTCCATTGTGTTGTGTTACTCTTTTGCAGTTTTGTTTTTGGCTCGATTTTCAGGATACAGTACAGGGCAACGCGTATTGACGTATGAGGTGCTTAACTGCAGTACCAAAATGCTGGTATCTACTCAATCATACGATAATATATTCTGCCTTATATCTAAAATAGTGCTCTGCATTATTACAATATGTTGAATATGTTGAATACTTTTAAGTACAGTATTGCACGTTCTAAAGTTACATTATTTTAGATAGTACAGTATTGTTGTCCGTGAAAATCGTTGGCATTTTTTGTTTTTTTTTGTGTTGTGAACTTTCTGTATATATCAAAACAATGAACTGTTCTATCAGGACTGACTTGCTACCAGCAACGGCAACCCTAAACTTGTGATAGTTTATTTCGGATTATTTAATATCATGCTTTAATAAACGTAGAATTATCTTGCAATTATCTTTGAAATTATTTATACTCACATATAAAAATCCTCGAGATACAGTATGAATTTAGTAACTTCATAATTTGTCATGTTTAGCAACAAATTTAGGTTTAGCTATAAATAATGATATCGAGTAACGTGATGCGCAAAAGCTTTTAAGTTATATAAATCAATGCTCTACAGTATAATATAGATTAGGTGGGCATTTTTTGTCATTTGTCATCTGTAATTAAAATGATAAATAGCGAGGTTTGAGAGAGAAGAAAATATATAATAATACACAAAAAAATGTATTGATTGACTTTCATAAAAAAATCCATTTTCGAATCGACAAATAATCTTTAATCCCAACCGGCCAATTGATTTAAAAATCAATTAATAAGAACATAATCATTAACGAAATACAAACAGATGGCTAATATAATCTTCATAAATATCAATGCATTCTTGGGGAGGATTTAATCAATGCGTCCTTTGATTTTTTAGGCATCCCAAAATCAACAAGCTTTATGATTCCAACCCAGATAAAAATATTTCCTGGATGCTAAAAACCGAGTAAATTAATTAATATGTACTATGTTAATGTGTGCATTGAATTGATTACCAACCAAATCCCTATGAATAATGTCTTTTCGTGTAATAAAAATCGTGCTTGTAATTTGTTTCGCGATGCGTAATTATTATCCCAGTTTAACAAATGAAAGGCATTGACGCAATTTTGCATCTGTATATTCAACAGCACTAAGATGTTTGGTTTTGTGGATCTGTATATTATCTATACGGTATTAGATAAAGCCTTTATGTAAACGTACATGTTTATTATCAATACATATTAACCTTATTGGAAATTCCTAAGGTTGTAAAATGCTATCATCAAAGTTAATGTCTTGATGAAATTTAAGATAAAAATGATGTTTTACGTTAGACATATTATAAAGAACTGCAGTTACGCCTACATGCATAATGAAATACCGTAAACACCTCATTAAGAAATATATTTGCTGATGTTTCATCAAAGCTTTTAACCTTCTTGATCGCTACTCTCATTTTAATGTTCTTTGTATAAGCTTCATATGCTTTTCCAATGGCATAATTCCTATAGTTTTTATATCTTTTAAGTCGTTACATTCAAATTTCATTAATGTTGTCAATTTGTTCATGGAGTTTTTGACTCCTTCGACCATTTATCGTTCGACTGCAAATTTTTTGATAGAGACACTTGAAGTGTTTCGCAATTCTCAATATGCATAATGTAAAGGGCTGGAAGCCCTCTAGGATTTAATTAATTCTTAAGGCGTGAGGCGTGAAAAGATTTGGTCCGAGTCTCTAAATTCTTCCAAAAAAATTTTTAACCGTTAGCATGCATTCACAATTACTTAAAACTATTCCAAAGTTTTCTATTATAAAAATTTAATTTTATTACCTCACACAAGCTCTTTATAAACATTGACTTTTAAAACTGTTTCTTTGATAGCATCATCCTTAATTTTTAATTTTTATCTTGTTTCCTCGAAATCTGCGCGATCGCAAAAAATATTCCAGATCTTAGGATTTTGGGATCGACGAATCACATGCGTCAATCCTGATTACTTACGACAATCCAAAATATTTATAATGGCGTTTGTTGCACAAAGGACAAAGATGCTTTTAATATAACGATAAAGTTATCACACTATTGATGCAATACATAATTTTATGTTATAAATTACCAGTTGCAAGTGCCGCAATCGATACTCAAAATTACTATATGATGCTTACGGGAATAACAAAACTTTAAATAACAGATACAGTAATCGCTTGGCATCAATAGCACTGGTCTGAAATATGTGTTACTTTGATGTGGCGTTTATGTGCTGTAGCTATAAATATTTTTAATTTTTAATTTCAAAAATAATATTTTAAAACATTCTAGAAAATATTTGTATAAAAAATATAATAGAACGAATTAATTACATTAAAAACCTATATTATAAAATTGATAATTATTTTACTTTTTTTTTTTTTCGTTTAACTTTTTACATTTTTAATCTGTTGCAAATTTCTTGACAATCTTGCCAGGTTTTATTTCCGAAATCATTAAAAATAACATTTTTTTTTCTATGTACATAAGTTATAGAATTCATTTTCATATAAAATTTTACAAACGTTTATCGATGGATTTTGATTTATCGGTTAAATAATTTTATTGTTATTTACTTTTTTGCATTGTTGGAAATGTTTTATTTTTCTAATTTAATAATATTTCACAAAAATAGGCCATGTACTGAATCATTGTTTAGCTAACCAAGTTAAAAAATTATATATGGATGGTTTGAATTCTGTTGTTTTATTACATAAAATAGCGATTAAAAATTTTTTAAAATGGATATTATCATATCATTTTTTTAATTTTTAAATATACAAATAAAAATAATATAATATAATATAATATTCGACAAGTATTATAATGATTTATCTTTTGATTTATATTTATTGATTATAAATTATATATCTACAATATACAATATAAAAATAACAACACTTTATTTTTCCTATAATTTAATATTAAAAAAAGTGTATAATATTAAATTAAGTATATTGAAAAGCAGAATAGAATTTGAATTTCTAGAATTTTGAAAAATATTAAAAAAATATTTTTATTTGATAAAATGATATGCAAAAACATTTAATTATTATTTTATCTTATTTTAATATTATTTATACATAAAATACAAACTACACAAAAATATAATAATTTTTTAAATAAAATTATAATCATTTTTAAATTTATCAAATAAAACTTATTTAATTTTTTTATTATATATTTTATTTAAAATTATAAAAAATCATGTTATATTTATAATAATAAAAATATATATAATATATCTCTAAATAAATTTATAATTATTTTTTTAAAAACAAAAAAGCTATGGTATCTTTATTTTTATTATAATTTTAAATGAACTAAAAAAAATTCAATATATTAAAACAATATATAGATATATATTTTATTAAAAAAAATTTAATACAAAACTTAAAAAAAATAATTTATTTATTTATTTATATTTTTAACATTATTTAAAATATAATAAAATAAATTTTAAATTCTATTTTAAATTTTGAAAAGTATTTAGTTTATAATATAATATTAATTAATATTTATTTGTTTTTATTTATTTATTTATTTTAGCATATAAACATTATTTTTTTATTTAAATGGTATAATATCAAATATATATTGTGAAAAAAACAATATCTTACATATATTAAAGCATAACAAGTTAAATACTAGCTTGTCTACAGTAACCACTTAACTAATATTAAAAAAAAATTTAAAATAATATATCTTGTTAAGAGATCTTAAACAACTATAATTACCTATTCGATATTAAATAAAAAAAAATCAAATAATTAAATATTGGTTAAAAAATATATTTGAAAAGATTATATCTATTTTTAATATTAAAATCTGTAATTATAATTAATATATTGATAATAGTTGAGATTAGTATAGAGATAAAAAAGAAATCATTGAATAATTTAAATTTGATTATATTTTTAATGATTGATTTTGTTAAAATGTTATAAAAATTATTATTTTATTTAATACAGTAAAAACAAAAGTATTTGCTATATACAATAAGATATTCAAATAAATTTGTATAAATATATTAAAATTATAGTTAATACTTTGGCCTGGTTAAAAAAGTTGACTATAGAGAAAATATTGTCAATAATACTATATATCAGTTCTACTAGTTGCTACTTATGTAAAATTAGTTTGCAGTTGCTATTATGATAAAGAATATTGTTATAATATTAAAAATTAATTAACTTTCTTTAATGCTATGGATATTTAAAGATATATAGAATATCTTTGATGCACAGGTTGCACTTAATACAATATAGGTTTGAATAATTATCTAAATATAATTTATAAAAGTTTTTCTGTTGCAAATATTCCTAAAAGTAACTTAATTTTAAAGGCAATAGAATTATTATACTTGTTAGTTTTGATATTTTTAATAACTTTATTAGATTTGTTAATAATTTTGAAACTGTAAAATTAGTTAATATAATTAAATATTTTTAGAACTAATAAGCTTTAAGTTTTGATAAAGCTTAGAATTTTTTTATATTATCTAATATTGCTGCCAAGTTAAATATTATTAATTGGTAAATTTTCAAAAAAATAAAGCAGCAGATTTATTTATTGAAGGATATTGTCAAGTTTTGAATTGGACTTAAAAGTAGTATATCTAATTTGAATTGATTTATTTTATATTAATTTGTTTATTTTTAATATTATTGGAACAAGATTAATCTTTATTATTCTTTTTGGATAGTTAAAGACTTTACAAAACATTTTTTTACTGCTTTTTATTTCTATGATATAGTTTAAAAGATACCAATAAATAATATTCAATATTATTTGTAGAAGATTTTCTAATGGATATTATAAACTAATTAAACCAATTTTTGTGTTATTTGCCAAAATCTTGTTTTGATGAAATTGAAAATAATATTGTTAATAAAAACCAATTTTTTTGAATGCTGAGATATGAAAAGAAATAAAGAAGTTGTTAATAAATTAAAAATTGTTTTTTTTATGTTATAGTATGGTGGACAGCACATTAATAATAATATTGTATAAATGATATTTGATTGAATTGTTAGACTTGAAAATAACTTATAGAAAGAATATTAAAGCACTTGTAAAAAGCATTATTCAGAAATCTGCTAAGAAAAATTCAGGTAAAAAATTATTACAGTTGAATAGATTATTATCTTTTTGTTTTTTTAATGTTAAATGAGGCATTTCTCACGATCTTTATTAATATAGTAAAATGAATTGTTACATGATTAATATTAAGATATAAGATACATT
>CAJVPV010003600.1:0-11069 GCA_910591835.1 Acaulospora morrowiae | reverse complement strand
ACAGTGCTAAACAATAATAAGGATAGTAATACAAGAATTATTCTAGAATAGATAACATTTCAAGGGTAAATGCTAGTGAAAATCAGACAAGGGGTAATGATAATCTTGGGCAAAGATCAAGTGTAACAATATATACTCCTTTCTCTCTTATTTTATTTGCTAAAGTTCTTGCTGATATCATTGGATTTTGTTTAACTATTTGCTCTAATGTATTTGATACCTCTGAAGTGATTTTTTTAGAATAGTCAGAACGTTTCTTGTAAATCGTAGATCTGGTTTTTTTTTTAGTTTTTTAATATTATAATAAATAGTGAACCTTTGAAAGTCTGTTTTATATTGAATTTCAACAACATTTCCTATACTGTTTTTTTATAAATGTTATATAGAAATGACCTGCACAGATTGATTAACAATCTTTATGTTAATGGCTATAAAAAAAAAATCTTATAGGTACAATTGGATGTTGATATAAAGTAAATAATAGATAGGGTAACAAAGGTATCTATACTTAATTTGAATATACAATATTTGAATTTAAATTGGACAAGTTGTATAACTTTTAATTTTGTCAATGATTGTTCAAAGACTTTTTTTTTTCCAGTAGGTAATTATTATTTCTTTATTTGTTTGTATATTTAAAATATATACATTGTGAAAAAAACATTTCTTATATACAATAGCAGCAAGTTTAATATTAGTTTGCCTATACTATTTATATTTAATTAATATTGAAAAAGAAATTTTAAAACAATACTATATATTAAATATAGCTGAAGGTAGCAGCTATGTTTATTTACTCAGAAAATTTGATAAGAAGTAAGAATAAAATGAAAAGTAAAAAAAAAAAGAAAAATATAATTGGGGTTACAATTATATGGGTTACTTGTGTTGAAACTATATCGATTAAACTATAAAATTTATATAAACAAAAAGAATATCTAAAAGAAAACCAATAGTATGACTCTTGCATTGGCACTGGGCTTAAAAATATATCTCTTGTTGATATGGATAGTAAAGTATAATTAATGTTATTTGTTGTTATGATAGTTATTGTTGTGATGGTTATTATTATTATTGTTGTTATTATACTGAAAAACTGATTTAAACTAGTTTGATTTTTGCTTTGTTATTTTAACGAAATTTGATTGGATGATTGAAAAGCAATAATTATCTGAAGGGATAAACTGATTTCAGTTTTTTGAACAAAAAGTTTTGAAAATTTTGAAATGACATAATAAGTATCATTATAGTAAAGTTATGTGTAAAGATTGTATTAAAACAAACAGTAAACCCAATAACTTTATTTGAATGTATTTTTTGGAAGGTATTTGACTTAGTGAGTATAATGATAATAATATATATAGTTTTCATAATAAAATAAGAATAAGAAGGGGTGCAAAAGAACAAAAGAAAAGAGAACTGCCATGAGTCTTTTCTTATGCAACTGAAGGATAAGCAAGACTTTCAAACTTAAATAGACTTTGATTAGAGGTTCCATTCCACTGTATTAGTTATTTTAAAAATTCTTGAGTTCCTAAGCTAGAACTTACTTGTGATAAAGAGTGTAAAGTATTTTTTCTTGACAAAAATTATTATAAAAGGAAAATTTTTAACAAAGTAAACATAATTAAAAAAGAGTTTTTTTTTAATTTTATTCAAAGACTTTCTTATTATACTGTATATAATATTATCATTAATCTTTTTTTTAATTAAAGTAAAAGTGTTTTGAAAAAGATATAAAGGTTTTGGTTTTTTGTTTCAAAATAAAAGTTTTTATTTTTTTATTAATAATTATATTAAGTTTGTTTCAAGAAATATATAATTCATAATTAAGTTTTATCAGTTTTTTAAAGATATTGATTTTATTTTCATCTAAAAAAAAAATCTATATTAGTAATTCAAGAATAAATTGAGAATATTAAAAGATATTGAATATGAAAATATAACTTTAATATTAGTATAATTTTTTTTAAATTTTTTTCTAAGTTTTAAATAATATTAATATTATTTATAAATTTTTTGTTTATTTTTTTGAACTTAGACTGGAATTAGTCATATTTTGAAAGAATTTGTAAACTTTAGAAATTTGATAATAAAAATCGAATAAATGATATAGGCAATATAGTTTTGTTATAATTGTAAATAATAACCATAAGGCATTTGTTTATATCAATAATTAAAATATTGAAAAAAGTTTGTAAAGATTTAATAATTTGATTCTTGAAAGATGCAAAGACTTTTTAAAGTTTTAAAAGTTTTTATTTGTGAAAAAAATCTTGATTTTTCTTATATAATAGTTTTTTAACAAGTATAAATGAATCAGGAAAGAGTTTTTTCATATAAAAATTTATATAAAATTA
This sequence comes from Acaulospora morrowiae, assembly GCA_910591835.1. Taxonomy (NCBI): domain Eukaryota; kingdom Fungi; phylum Glomeromycota; class Glomeromycetes; order Diversisporales; family Acaulosporaceae; genus Acaulospora; species Acaulospora morrowiae. The sequence goes on along the minus strand of CAJVPV010003600.1, from coordinate 8,709 downwards.
TTAATTAATTATTAATAAAATATGAATCTTATTTTTAGAATATAATAAAAAAAGCTTTTTTATTATTAATAAATTGTTTGTTAAATTTTATTAAAAAGTAAGAGGCTTAATATTAAATTGTATATTATTTTTTAAAAAAATTTTTTATTAATAAAAAGTTATTTTACGTTCTATAAATTTAATAATTGATTAATATTATTATTTTATAATTAATGTAAAATTTTATTTTTTAAATTGCTATCTTTTTTAAATTATACAGTATTTTAAAAATAATATTCTGATATATTGTATTTAAAAAATTTTTTACAAGACTTTATTCTTTATATATTAAATAAAAATAAAGATTTTAAATTTTAAATATTTTTTTTGGACCAGACTGTACAGGTGTTATAATTAGATGTGTAATTTTTTAAAATATTTGAAAGACGATTTTCGAATTATTAAACAAATCTTCAATAGCATATACTGTATATAATATCGCAATCTTTCGTTTTTGACTTTTGATTTATTGAGTTCCTGTATACAAATCATAGTACATATAAGTAATACGGAGTGTTTATTCCGGTACTTGCAACTGGCAACATCAATTCTATGACCAAGGGAGATTGAAGTATAAAAAAATACGCATTTTTGCAATTGTGCAACAAATGCAGACTATAAATATTAGTATTATATAAGTTACGTATTTTTGAAAATTGCAAAACACTTTCAACAATGTCTCTATTAGAAAATTCGCAATCAAAAGACAGATGGGTTGAAGGGCTCGAAAATTCTATAAACGAATTGACACTGAGGAAGTTCGAATATAGCGACTTTGAGGATGTTGAATTTATAGGAAATGGTAGCTTTGGAAAAGTATATAAAGCTTCTTCAAAAAGTATCAAAAAAATGGTGACGATTAAAAAAGTTAAAATTTTTGATGAAACTTCGGCAAATATATTTCTCAATGAGGTATTTTCATTATATTATGTACTGTATGTAGTAACCATAGTACATAATAGATGGTGCTTAACATGAGTGAATATATAGCTTAGGTTGTATCACGATGTTGACCTTGATGAGAATATTTTACGACTTTACAGAATTTAAGAAAGGTAGTTGATTAATTTAGGCAATTATAAAGATCCGCAAAAACCAGAATATCTTAGGGTTATTGAATATGCAGATGAAACTTTGCGGAAAAACCTTCAAGGGAATTTAAATGATTAAACTGGAAAAATAAATTACGCATGGATAAACAGATTATAAGCGCAATTACGTACTTACACGAAAAAGACATTATCTATAGGGAATTGGTTGGTAATCAATTCAAAGTTTATATTCGTATAGTAAGGATATTTTTAAATTAATATATATATTTTTTATTTTTAGTATCCAGGAAATATTCTTATCCGAAATGGAAACATAAAATTTGCAGATTTTGGGCTGTTTAATAAATTAAGAGATGCTATAAATACTCAAACTGCTAATACACCAGTTAGAGTTATAACATATATTGATCTGGAATGTTTTAAGAAAAAAAAAAGAAGATTCTTATTATAAAAAAACCAAGAAGTCAGACATTTACAGCTTAGGCGTTTTACTCTGGGAACTTACAAGTGGATACCCCCCTTTTAGTTCGAATGGATACGACGTAGAGTTAATTCATCAAATTTCGGAGGATCTTCGAGAAACGAGCATGAAAGGAACGCCTCAAGGATATATCGATATTTATGAAGGTTAGCATATGATGGAATAAACAAATAATATATTCGTATTTCGTTAATGATTGGTTTATTTTTTAACTTTATTAGCCTGTTGGGACGAAAATCCAGACAAGAGGCCTGAAATAATTGTGGTTAAAAAATTGCTCGACTCATTAGATACGACAATTAAATCTGGTACTTCTCAATTTCATGAGCTCGACACATTAAATGAATTATATCAACTTATTGTAGATCAATTAATTACAGGATTTACTAATTCGAAGTTAACGACTTGTATTAACACGTTCATTGAGAGCAATCGGACGACCTCAGCACGGATTTTTAGTTTATTAATTAATTGCCAGGAAACTCCTCAGAATGCAATCATTCTCGGTGCTCTTTATCAAAATGGAATTGGAACCACCCAAGATTACAAAAAAGCATTCCAATGGTATTAGAAATCTGCCGAAGCTGGAAATCCTGACGGACAAAATAGCCTTGGAACTTGTTATCAAATTGAATCGGGACCATTCAAAATTACGAGAAAGCATTTCAATGGTATCTAAGATCTGGCAAAGGTGGAAGGCCAGATGGACAAAATAATCTTGGAATTTGTTATCAAAATGGAATTGGAACTACTCGAGACTATAAGAAAGTATTTCAGTGGTATCAGAAATCTGTTGAAGCTGGAAATCCCCACGGGCAAAATAATCTTGGAATTTGTTATCAAAATGGAATTGAAACCACTCGAGGCTACGAGAAAACATCTCAATGGTATCTGAAATCCGCGAAGATAATCTTAGAATTTTGTTATCAAGAGTGGCAATGAATTGGAACCATTAAAGATGACGAGAAAGTGGTCCCCGAGATCTGCCGATTAAAATAATTGTGACGATAAAAAATAATTTATTTATTTATTTATTTATTTTATTTGTTTTATTTTACTTCCTCCCCCCATCCTGCTCCCACTCCGCTTAATCTACATTTGCACATTTTCTAGAACAAAAATCAATAAAATATATCTTGAGAAAGACGAACATGTAATTACGATTTAAAGGGAAAAATAAATCAATAAAATAAAATAAGTACTGTAAATAATAAATAAAATAAAAAGATCATCGAACTAAAAAGTTAAGGTATGCCCTTAATTCCCCCCCCCCCCCCGAGGTTCATTCTAAAACGGTTATTTATTTAACGGGAATAGGGAGAATAAACATTACAGATCCGTTAAAAATAATTATACTAAAATAATAACTAGCGAAACCACATTATTCTTAAATTTACGACACGAATACGAAAAATTAAGGCATGCCCTTAACTTTTTCCAAGGTTCGGTCAGGTCACAAAATTAAAGATAATATACTGTAAAACGTACTAAACGGATCAGTGCGGAACAAAAAAAAAGAAAAAGAAAAATATACAGTATACCTTGAAATTAAATAAATAATGTTATTTATATTATTTTTCTTAATAATTTTTTTTTAAATTTTTTTAATAATAATTTCTTTGTTTTCTAATTTAAACGTAAAATTACTATTTCAAAGTAATAGTATTAATTAGATATCTGTAAAATTTTAAATGATCTAATCTAAAGAAAAAAAATAAAAAAAATAACGATAATAATAAATAAAGTAAATAAGTAAGATACCGTATATAGTTGATCTAAAAAAATCGAATATATTGCAAAAACTTTTGAAAACATTTTTTTTTGTTTAAAAACTATTGTAAAAAAAAAGAAATAAAAATTAACTTAAAAATCATACTAATAATATTAGTTCTATAAATAAATACATAATTAAAATAATAAAAATGAATTATAAGAGAGATATATTTTCTTTCATAAATAAACAATAATACCTAAACATATAATTTATCTTTAATAATATAAAAATATAATTAAATATATAAAATTATATTATTTTTATAAAAAACTTTAGGTTATATTTTATATTTTTTCCTTTCTGGAATGAAATAGTCATGTATCCACTAAGTAGTATCAAGTTTTTGAGAATACAAGAATCATTAGGGATAATCGAAAAGTAAAATTATACATACTTTTTTGTGTTTGAATATGTTTCTTACTACGCCAGAGATCACACATAACATCACCATTTTACTGCAAATAAAACACGTAAAAAATTTTCTTGTCGTTTAACCTAACACTCATAAAATGCCACCAAAATATCAAGGTCGTAAAACTTTCCACAAGGTACCCAGTTTACCGAGCGATGATGACTCTAGGAACAGCCCGGAACAAGAGGGGTATGCCTGTGAATGAGAATAACATCAAAACACCTTGCTTATCGACACGTGCTCGCGATTTCTAGGGATGATATCGTTCAAATCTTTGCCGCTTTTCACAGTAAGTCACACGACGGATTGTTTTAAAACAAATAATTTTTCAAATAACGTGCTTGCGAAAATGAATTACCCGACATGTGCATTTCCGCGAAGATCGTATGGAGAGGAAGGCTAAAGACATGCAAAGAAGACTCTCATCAGATTGTGAAACCGTGATACAACATATAACTGAAATGGCTCATGAACTCGTCTTTCGGCAAAAGCAAGAACTGTAAGGCGTGAAAAAGTGAGGATTTTGAGCAGAGGAGTATATCCGACTAATATTTTTAAATTCGGATCAGGGAAGCCAAAGTTAAAGGATACAAGCGCAAACAAGAAGAATTAGAAGAGGAAAACCTCGCGGTTATAAAGAAATTGCGATCCGAGGAAGCCAAATACTTGGTAATTCAACGAACATTCCTTTTCGAAAGGTAGAAAGAAAACAATGGTGATGATCGTAATTTTCTAGAGATTACACGATTCGATAATCAGCGAACTCGATAAGGTCGAGATGGCGCAAATGAAAACAATTCAGGCGTTTGAAAAGAAATATTCGTCATTTATCGATGGTGAGTGAACAAAAATCGAATGATTCATCGAAAATTCCATTATCTGACGAAAATGTACAGATTCAAATGATCAACTACAAAGTCCGATAGTCGGAAAAAGTACCTTGGAAAACCCGTTTGTCGACAAAATGAGGCAGGTGTCGTTTTTAAAATTTGTCAGATGTCCTGAAAAAAATGTTCATTCATAGGTTTGTCATCTTTTTAGTGACCTCGAGATTTTCACACGCACATAGAATGACAATTCAAAAATGTTGTAAATGTTGTAAATTTGATTTGTAATGGAAAAGTCATTATTATGTAAAGAGGTTTACACAACGGAACACGTTCGAATAAGTTGATTACCACAACGGTTATGCGTACTACGTGCGTTATGATAATGATAATGGATCGATGCATACAAAATCACAAACATTTCATCATCCCTTCCATTCTGGTGTTACTTTCCGTTTAATAAAGAAATTTCTGCATTTGTAAGTATAGATCACGTGCTTTATTTTACGCGAGAAGGAACTCGCATAACCAACACTATGTGCAAACGCATCAACAAACGACTCTGTTGTTTTTAGACACAGTACATCAGAGCGTAGACGATAAAAGCGGGTTTCACAAGATTATAGAGAGAAAAAGATAAATTTTCTTCCTTGGCATCTCAAAACATCATGTGTTGTTAAATGAACGGGGACTTTGACAGTGTCGCGCGCCCAAATTTTATTTTATATAAAATGATCTAAAAAAAGAATTTATCATTTATTTATAGGAAAGATTGTTTAAAGAAGAATATTGTCTTCTAAAAAAAATGAGAAATGAGATTCGTGTTAATCGGAATTCATTTTTTTTTTAACCCTGAAATTCCCTTTTAGGAATTTCTTGGCAAAGAATAATCACCTCTTAATTTGCATCATCTTTAAAATCAATGAACCTTTCTTCTCAGAAGACCTTTATTTTGATTTAATACTATTAAATCCATGCATATTGATAAAGTAAACTTTTAAGGTATTTTTTAAAAAAAATTTTATTATTATTATTTATTTAGATTCGTTCAAATAATAATAATAATAATAAATCATGCACTTAAACGTACATAAGTAATACCGGAGCTCCGAGGGATTTTCCGCGTCCACTCGATCCGTGAATTAAGACCAAATCAGATATATGGAATCAAGTAAGCTTTAATTTAAAGCACCGACGGAAGTTTAACCAAAATTTGGACTTACAAAAGAAGATTTTTAAAGAGAAATTATTTAAATCATACTTACGATTATAATAATAATCTCTTGGCTTTGCAACAACTGATACGGCGTACACACATGCGCGTGCACATGTTCATTTTGGACAACAGTTTACTACGTGCAATTGTAAAGGAATAAAAAATCAAATCATCAAAAATACATATGTCATGTTACGCCATGTACTACATCGTGTGCGGTGGGTATTCAAACAGAAAGAATTTGAGGAAAAAAAAATCAAAACAATTGTACCGAAAAGACAATGTGCTACTTTTTAATTATAAAAATTTACCAGGGAATTAACGAGTACTCTGGCTTCTAGAATAAAACAGTGTTCTATTTTTAAATGACCTGCAGAATAAATTTAGTAAACAAGTTTCTTAAAAGGTTAGCCTGCATTATGTAAGGAAATGTGATGCAAAAAGGCCAAGAATTTTTCCAAAAAGCTAACGGAAATAATAAGGAAGGGCCGATCGTAATTCCGTGAAACGTACATACATGTTCACATCAAAAATTTATCCTCCCGGATCGATCACTAGACCGCTACTAATTATAGATTTAGGACCAAAGAGTCCGAAAAAAAAATTTCTAAATAAAACATGATTTTAAATATCATTATTATTAATCTTGGCGTTTATCAGCACAGGGATTTAATGGTACCGTGTGATTTGTGTGAAGATGATTTTAGGAGATACCTATAAATATGAAGGATTTTGACGTTTGCAAGTTGAAGAAATAAATTTGCGCAATAAAAAAAGAAAAAGCGATACAGCGAGGAGTACAAAACAGAACAATAAGACATGAGCGAACAAACCCAACTCCAGTTACTCGTCCCTTCTTCATCTCCTTCATCTCCATGTTCTCCTCCTTCCCACAACCCGCAAGACGAAGATCCACAGGGTCATGATTTGCTTCCGGCCTTTAAGTCCTATCCTCAAATCAAACCCAAATTCCCGCCTCAATTGAACCCACGTGATCTAATCGTGACAAAAAAATCTCAAGATGAAACTCTACCCCCAATTATCTCGAGGGTACCTAATGCCTTTATCATTTATCGCAAGCAATTCGTGAAAAGTGCCCGTGAACAAGGTTACTTCTTGCCGATGACCGTGATTTCATCGATGGCTTCGGCGTCTTGGGAAAACGAAGACGAAGAGGTTAAACTTGAATACAAGAGGATAGCAAAGGAGGTTTTAAAGTGTAAAAAAGAAATGTATCCCAAGGTTAGCAATAGGAAAAGGAAGGATAAGTGGAATATTGTTCATTATCGACCTAGATCTTTAAAGAATGGTGGAAGGAGAACGAGTGTAAAAAAAGAGGAGATAAGGGACCAGAATACTGACATGAGTTTTGGTGACGATGCGACTAAAGCCAATGGCGTGAGCGACTGCTGCGATACTATTGGGAATGATGTGAATTGGTCAGTATACCTGACTCCTGCACTTTCAGAGTCAACGTCATCGTTATCATCCCGATCGTCAGTATCATCGCCGACATTCGGTCTGACGCCTCAGGATCATAAGATTTCGGATCTTTTGTCTGAAATTTTTAATAACTCTGATATCCATAAAAACGACGATATCACCAGCTCGACTGGCTTATTGAACTTTGACCATTTGACACCAACTTCCACACATTCGAGTCCAGTTTTGTCGAATGAGTTGATCGCAAAGAATCACGAAGACTGCACCGAATCAAATTTCTATGGATCCGACACTTGTGAAGTAAAGAGGTCGAATGACGAGACAAATAAACAGAACCAAATTGATCTTACTAACTTTGAGTTCGCCGACGACTCTGAACGTCAAAAATTTGAAGAGCTTTACAATACACATTATCAACTTTTATCTAACTTTGTTCCAAACTTTGAGATTCCGAATGAATTTTTAAATTTAATACCGGACGGTAGCATTACCGGATCGAATAATGAATTCTTTGATAGTTCGTACAACGATTTCAATAACATGAACAATGAATTTTATAACCTCAATGATTCATTTAACAATACTTATGGTAACGAATGTACGGAGGAGAACGGCATTTTTAATAACTGTCCAAATTTTGACCTTTCAAATTCACTAGGTATTTATAAACACAACGGCGTATAGCAACGTTTATTTTGTAGATTTCATCCTTTTTTTTTTTTCCTTAAGAATTTAGAGTTAACCCTTCTTCTTGTATCATATTTCATTCCATCTTTTCACATTACTTCTATGACTTTTTAAGATTTATTTCTAATTTCCAAGTTACGTCTTATATCTTTTGTAATCATTCATGCGACATTGAAAATCCTAAGAGCACATACAATTTCGTGCTTTGTAAAAAAAATAAAATAAAGCAATAACCATAATAACGAGATTAGAGAATTTTAACCGGCTAATGTACCAGGCAAATTTCTGAAGATACTGTATCTACAGTCCTTTGCTTCTCGATCTAGTAAAGTTTTTGAATGCTCCATTTTTAGAATTAATGCACCATCATCGTGTCTGGATGATCTTTCAAATTTTATTGGTTTAAGAATTTTGCTTGCTCATCAGATTTTATATATAAATAGTAATTGTTCCATAATTATGTAGGGTATTTACGATATACTTCCTTTTAAGGACATCAAGAAAACTACGCCCGAAAAACATACTTTTTAGCTTATCAGAATCCACAAGATCTTCCATCATCTATAAATTTCATTTCACAAAAACAAACATTCTTATTTGAATAGCGGTTGCGGTCAGTGCACCAATGCCATTATCTCTTGAAAAAGTTGAATAAGGTAGATGGAAATTTTTCTATAAAAAGAAAAAATAGTACGCTCATGCGGTTGGTAAACAATGCAATATTAATAATTAAATCTCTATTTGCTATTTATTTTACTGATTGTTATTTTTAATTATA
>CAJVPV010003599.1:0-11070 GCA_910591835.1 Acaulospora morrowiae | reverse complement strand
ATAAGCCGACCGGTGGGTTAATCCCTAGGTAGTTTCATTAAATAGCTAGAGTTAGAAAATTTGTATAAAACGAATTTAAGTTTCTCGAAATTAATATTTAATAAAACAAGGTGTATGCCAGTCGTTTAAAAAAAAAAAAAATAAAAAATAAAAAATTTGATTAAGATTGATTAATAATAATCCTAATATTGATATTATATAATTGATACACTGTACTATAATACTATATATTCCTTATAATATAAACAATAAAAAAAAATTTTTTTTTCCAATCTTATCAGATATACGTATATAAATATATAGTTCATTTGCTTTTTTTATAATATTATAAAATTTAAGTTTTATATAACTTAAGATATTATATATATTATATATATGATCCTGAAAATTGAAATTATATAAACTCATATGGACTTGTATACATATAAAAAATATAAGTATATTATAATCCATTTATTAAATTTATTATATAGTTAATTCCATTAATCTGAATCCTATTAAACTAAAGTATTAATTAAAATTCTATTAAATCAAAGTTTATTTAAAAATTGTTATATTGTAAATTATCTTGTTAAACCAAATTTACTAAATAAACCCCTCTAAACTGAATTTTTCAAAAATTTTATTAATAGTTTCAGCCACTTTAGTTTAATAGAATTCACTGTATATAAGAGTTGAAATTGAATAGAATCGAATATAGAATCATTAGAAGCCTTAATTATATAGTAGGTAAAATCTTTCCAACAAGTTAATTAAACAAAATGGATGGATTTTAATATTTTTAAAAAATTAAATCTATATATCTCTCCTTCCTATGATTAAAGAAATCCTTGCTTAAGAATCTCATTTATTTTTTCTTTTAGATTTAAATTCTTCTCTTTTAAATACTCTTTATATAAAACCTCTTTTTTTTTATATTATATTATATTTTATTTTATTGAGTCTATGGTATATAGACAAGCAATATAATAGTTTTATATTTCTGAATCATTATAACTATATATATGATCATATTACTATAAAAAGAAATTTAATCGACAATATAATTTCAAATTAAATATGAATTTCAATTATTTATTATGTATTACTTAGTAATTCTATCATAATATAGTTTTTGAAAAATGGTTAAATTCAATTTTATCACATATATAATTATGACTATATATATGATAGAATTGAATTTAATCATTTTTCAAAAACCGTATTATGGTAGAATTATTAGGTAATGCATAGTAAATAATTGAAATTCATATTTAATTCAGAATCATATTGTTGATCAAATTTCCTTTTATAGTAATATAATCACATATATAATCATGACTATACATGTGATGGAATTAAATTCAACTATTTTTTTAAAACTATATTATGATAGAATTACTAAGTAATATATAGTAATTAATTGAAATTCATATTTAATTCAGAATCATATTGTTGATCAAATTTCTTTTATAGTAATATAGCCACATATATGATCATAACTATTAGTTTTCAATTGTTAGTTGGCATATAATCTTGGTATCTTGTCTTTATATTGCAAAAAAATCAATTATTGTAATTTTTTTTTTTGACTTTTTTTATTTAACTCTTTATTATTCTTATTATTTTCTCTTTCATTTATTTCATTAAGTCCCATAATATTTACTGATTCTGAAAAAGGTATTAGTTAATTCTCTTTTGAAATAATATTAATAGGACAAATAATGTATAGAGATATTATACAAGTTTTGTAATAACTAAGAAGATATTATTCCTTCTCAAAAAAATTAGCATTATGGTCTATAAATTTATAAATCAATTAAACAATCTACATCATCAAGTATAAATATGCCTACAGATTTACTTTTTCTCAAAAAGAATTAATATTACCTTAAAAGATCAACATTGTGACCTATAGATTCAATATGATTATAATTTGTTTAATTGAATATATGTCTTTGACCATATATATATTCATATTACTATAAAAGAAAATTTGATCGACAATATGATTTCGAATTATATATAAATTTCAATTATTTATTATATATTATTTAATAATTCTATCATAATATAGTTTTTGAAAAATGGTTAAATTTAATTCCATCACATATATATCTTTGATAATCTTTTTATATATTGTAAAAAAGTTAAACAATTTTTATTTAACTTTTTATTTTTTTTTAGATTAGTTTTTTTTTCAAGAAGATTTTTTTTAAAAGAAAAAGAAGATTAAATTGGGATAATATATATAAATTCAAAAGTATAATTATAATTTTTTTATAAGAAGCCATAAGTATATATATAATAGAAATTAATAGATCCTTAATACAATTTGATACAATCATTTGATGCAATTAATTAAGTTACTATTAAAACATATAAAATAATTGAGGACCTGTGGGTCAATAGCATAGTAATCAGTGCTCCTAGGTCCAGATCACAAGATACCGGTTCAACCCCAGGTAAAGGCAGTTGAACAGAATTAATATGATATCTGGTACTATAACCAATCATATGCTATTTCTCATAAGAAGTCATTCACATGCTGATCCGGTAAGGCGTTGAGATTATGATTTCCCGTTAAGATGTTGTGGTGTAATGATCGTCCGGTTGGCGCATTATGATCGTCATAAAGTCACTTTATATGTAGGCTGTGCAGGCCCCCTATATATGTTATATCCAATAGGCCGAAGTCGATCCCTTCATATACAGGTTATGCAGGCCCCTGTGTATGTTATACCCAATAGGCTGAATCCAATCATTCCAGGATTTCCTAGTTTGAAGCTATCCCAATCTGGCACTTGCTTAAAAGAAGTTGATTCCCCGGAAAGGATCTACTGAAGCCGCAGGTGATGATAAGGAGCAAGTATTCCCTCTGAGGGTTCAAACGAAAAGTATCGTGGTGCACGAAAATCCGATGACCAAACTACTGAGGGATAGACATAGCTCTTAGAAACCGGATTATAGGTTAGAGTTTAAACTAGTAGTAGGTATTCTCTCTATAGAAACCCCACCTGACATGTTGGATCCACCTTTGATGTAAAATTCTCATAGTTGGATTTAAAGATGGCCGTAAGCTGTTTACCTAGAACAGAAGCAGTGTTAGTTGCAGTTAGAACTGTCATCAGACACAATCGATATAAATTAGCAATTGTTCCAATTGTAAAAGACACTTGATGTATTTCTTAATACGTAAGTATTTATAATGCAAAAAGTATCAATAAAGATTTGCATCGTTGCGCGTTCATCTATAAAAAAAAAAAAAAAGATTATATCTATAATTCAAAACCAAAGCCCTTTATGATTGCTATTGTACTTACTTCTTATTACTTGTGATTAATCAAACTGTTTTTTTTAAAGAACAAGATGATGATCCTTTAATATTTTTTATTGTACTTTTAAACTTGAGACAAGATTTACAATTTACAAAAAAAGATATACGTCTTTCTAAACTTAGTAAAGTTAAACGCCAGGCTCAGTGGCCCTCTATCTATACTTTGGACACTCCCAAGACATATAGTAAAATGAATTTCAAAACCTATATAAATGTCTTAGGTGGCATCTAGTTTTCTAAAGGTAGTTTGATTTATACATGTGGTGGAATTGAATTCGGACATTTTTCAAAAACCGTATTATGGTCGAATTACTAAGTAACATATAGTAAATAATTGGAATTCGTATTTAATTCGGAATCGTATTGTCGATCAAATTTCCTTTTATGGTAATACGACCACATGTATGGTTTGATTACCTAAACATATGAAGGCGCTGCAGCCATAGTTCCACAAGTTGGCCTCCAAGTTATGAGTAGGATTAGTACCCTTGCTTTCCAAATATGGCTTGATGTATGGCAAGAGAAATTGGTGATGGCATTACTGCCAGATTTAGTTCATAATTGGTTATCTTAATGCATGAAGGCACTGTAGCCACTTTATGTAGGTTGGCCTCCAAGTCACAGAAAGGATTTGAAATATCTACTGTTCAAGTGTGATGAAAATATCCAATGGATAGAGTTGGATATGGTTTTTTTATAGATGTTGTTACCTAACCTTGTATATGAGACCTACATTGTCGAGGAGTGAGTGATTGATGTCATCAGCTCTGTTTGCGAGGGTAATTAGAATTCCTGGTTTTCACGTATTGTTCTATTAGATTCCCATAAGGCACAGCACCTAAAGATTTAGCCAATAATAGTGTGCATCAGTTTCTTAGATGTATCTAGTCTAGCCATTAACAAGTAAACAACATCAGATTTGGTAATGATAATTATGCTGATCTTTTGAAGGAATAAACCGTCTGTCCTTTTTCTGAAAAATTATGAAAAAGAAAAACTTGTCAAAGCCTACTTCTTGAAAAAGGTTGCCACTTCTTATATGGTTCTTGAGAAAATGGAGTTGGCTGGTCAGAGGAGTGATGAAATAGAGCATGGTATTTTTAGAAAGAAGGAGAGGTCTAAAGAGGAAAAACTTTAAGGAGAAGGAAAAACCTAACTTTGGCAGGAAGAAAGGGAAAAAGAGAGAAGAGGAGGGGAAAAGTATAAAAAGAAGAGACAGAAGAGGAGGGAAAGAGGAAGAAGAGGGAAATAAAAGATTTGCAACCAAGAAAAGAGAAAGGAAAGAGAAAAAGTGGAGAAAAAATAAACAACTCAAAAAGTTTCCTAAAAAGGAAATTTTCAAGTACAGAAGGGGGAGTGGGAAAGAGTTTTTTTTTTTGATTAATCAAACTATTTAATTTCTATTAAAACAATAATATCTAAAAACATTTAAGAATACTTTTAAAAAAGTATTTTTTAAAACTTTATATTCAAGACTTTTAACTAAAAAAGGTGTTGATTTTCTATTGTTAATTTTTCTTTCAAGTTATATTTTTTGGAATTATTGCTTATTTAATCAGTAAATAGTTTCAAGACCCCTTTCTTTAATTATTTTTAAGATAAATAATTATTATTTCAACTTGTTGCCAGATTGAAATAAAACTTAAATCTTATATCTATTTCTTGCCTCTAGAAAAAATAGAAAAAAAAAAAAACAAAAAAACAAAAAAGATATTATTCCTTCTTACTTATAACTTCAATTTTTTTTAAAGTAAACAGGCATTCAATACCATAGTTTTTATTGAATTATTATATTTATAGCCATATATTTGTGATCTTATATTTTAATTTTAAAAATTTGATGAATTTATATATATATAATATATATTAATAATTAATTTTATTATTTATAAGATTTGATAATTATTCATAATTATAATTAACAAAAAGTTTATTAAAATATAATAATAAAATAATATAATTTGAATATAACAAAAATCATTTATATAAACTAAGTTATTTGTTATCTTCTGTTTTTCTTTCACTTTTTTCACTTTTTTTCTTTTTTCTTAATTAATTTTATTTTGGGTAATCTTCAAAATTCACTTTGTATTTTTTTTTTCAATTGTTTTTTTCTTACTGATTTTTGTACCTTCTACTAATTTCACCTTAATAATTGTCTCCTTGACTTTATCTATTATTGTATTTTCTCTGGTTTAATACTTTTTCAAATATATTGATAATTCTTCAGCAACCTTTTATTTTTATGTTTTTTTATCGATTCTTTGGTTTTTTCTTCTAAATAATAAGTTCAATTTGACAAATTTTTGAATGATATTATATTATAATAAGTCATAGTCTTATAATTTCTCTTACAAGTCATTTTTATATATTAAATTAACTTTCAAAACTCCTTTTAGCAAGTTAGTCAATTATATAATAAATAAATATTTGATATATAAATATTCAATAAACAAATATTTGACTTTAATAATATTTAAATACTTTATACAGTAAGAATATCAACTATAATTATATACAACTATTTTTCTTTTATGGCTTTTGGATCTGTTTTACTTTTTTCAGATAAATAGGCTTTTGTTTTTTTATAAATATTAAGCAATTCATCTTGATATTTTGTAATTTCTTTAAACTTTTTACTAATTAGTAACTGTGCACTTTTAATTCTTTATGTCTTTTTCTTTATTATTTGTTAAAAATTAGTATATATAAAATAATATATATATATAAGCCTAATATTATTACCTTATTTAATCAACTGTTCATATACAAATGCCTATCATCTGCCTCTAATTTTTCTATTTGTAATTTTAGATACCTTTCTCTTTAATAATGATATAAGACATCCAACCAATTATATAATTATCTTTATAAGTGGTTAAACTGTGGAGTTATTAATCTTAATAATTCAAATTATACATATGGTGAAATTGAATTCAACCATTTTTCAAAAACTATATTATGATAGAATTACTAAGTAATATATAGTAAATAATTGGAATTTATATTTAATTCAGAATTGTATTGTCAATCAAATTTTCTTTTATGGTAATATAACCACATATATGATTCGGATATTAATCTGCCTAATATTTTTTTATTTTCAAAATTCAAAAAACTTTATTTACCTTAGTTTATAATATTCAAAAAACATCTTTATAAGGATTTTTATTTTTTCTCTTATTTTTTTTTGAATCTGATTTATAAACTGCTTTGCTCTTATTCTTTGTATTTCTAACTGATTAAAACCTTTATTTTTGTAAATTTAATTAATATTTGGTATTTTCATAATCTTTGATATTAGTATTTTCAAAATCTTTAACACTATTATTATTGGAATTTTATCTAAGAGTTTTATTAATATTATGGATGTTTCAGATGATATGGATTTTACAGATAATTTGATTTCGGAAATATCACAACAATTAGATTCTAATTTGGAAGCTGATTTTTTAAATATTCTATTTTTTCCTTGAATTTTTTCTCTTGAGTAGCAAATTCTTTATTTATATATTCTAAAGATTTTATTTTATTTTTTAAATTATTGACCTTGTTTTCTAATTCGACATTTGTTTTTTTTAGCTTTTCAACTTTTGTTTGCAAATTTTTAATTTGAATTTCTAAATGAATTAATTGATTAGTTAATAAAGTTGAGAACTGGATAGATGATCTTCTTTTGATTAATTGTTATATCAAAGTAGAAATTAATGAAGATTCTATATCAAATAATATTGAATAAGATCTTACTTCTCGAACTTCTAATGAAATCTGAAAAACTCTAAAGATTGTTGTGATTGCGAAGGTTGTCATAATTATGAAAATTGTTGTGATCATAAAGGTTGTCATGATTGTAAAGGTTATAAAGATTGCAAAGATTGCAAAGATTGTAAAGATTGTAAAGGTTGTGAAGATTGTAAAGATTATAAAAGTTAAAAAGATTATAAAAATAACAAAAGTTGTTCTTTATAGAATTTTTTTGCTGAAGTTTTTTTTGTTTGTTTGAATATTTTTGATTTTAGATTTCATTAAATAAAGAGATATTTATATAAAATTATTCATATTATAAAATTATATTTTTAATATATTACATAATTTGTTGACTATTTGTTTTTTATATAATATAATATACTTGTATTATATTATATTTGTATTATATTATACTTTTATTGCATCATAATTTGACAATGTGAAATTTAAACAACTTTTATTATTTTGATTATTTTAAATGTCAAGAAAGTATTTAATTTAACTTTACTTAATAAAAGTTCAAAAAAAAAGTCTAAAACAAAAATTTTCTACAATTGTAACAAGTATAATGGATTACTTGTTAATACTCAAACTGAATTTTTTTATAAATATTAGAAATTCAAAAAAAAAGTTATAACAAAACAAGAATTTATATTTTGATTCAAAACAAGAAACATTTAACAAAATCAAATTATATATTTAGGTGATAATCAGAAAAGCCTAATACAAGATTATTATTATTATTTTTTTTATATATTTAATCAGGCCATATTTTCAAGTTTATTTGCATTCATTGCTGGATAAGATTTACCCAAGGTACAATTTGAATTTATCTAAGGTACAAATATTAGATACATGTAGTACCGATTATATCTATACTAAAGGTTAACTTATTAAACATATATGGTACACCCATTAATGGCCACTGGCCTCTAGATGTAATTAAAGGAAATAAAAAAAATTGTTCTATCTTGACCCACATTCTTTATAAATCTCAATATTATCATCAACCCTTCATCAAGACTGTTTATCCCAACTTAACTTCTATGGTCCTAAGGTATAAAATTTTTATTTTTTGAGAAGATAAAAGGAAAAGATAAAGGGAAAAAGAGAAAAGTTTGTGTTGATAAAATAAAAAACCCATCAAAACCAATCACTAGTCTAATGAAAGCTTTCTTTGACTTTGAAAAAAAAAGAAACCAGCACAAGAAGTGAAGGGGAAGACTTCCAAACACTTCTTATCAAGAGGACACCTCAACATTTTGCTCTTTCACTTTATCCAATTATATCATTGGTTATAATGTAATATGACATGAGACATGTGTGGATACGTGTCTTGTTTATATTTCTTTTACTTATTAATCAACCAATTCAAGATTTCAGCCAATTACTATCCAGAGTTTTCAGTGTAACAAAAAATTCAGGATTAAACTGAGGTAGGCAAAATTCCCAAAAAAATCAAGAAAAAATTGAACACACTTAAAAGTATTATCTATAGATATATATAAATAGTGGGAAAGGTTTATACATCTGAACAATAGACTCCCATCAGCTTATTTACCTGCCTAATCAAGAAGTTTACTTACGGTGGATCCAGGATTTCCATGTTACTTGGGAATGTATTCACTGATAGGTCCAACTAGCTTATCTACTCACCTTAGCCCAAGGTGTTTACTTATAATAAACCCAAGGTTCTTATGGGTCTTGGGAAATACATTTGCTAGTGGTTTACTTTCTGAAGTTCCTGATCTAAGAAGAAGTAGTAAAGGATATTTTTCTACAAGTTTCTTCTTCCCAGTAAGGTGTTTTTGCCATAGACCAAATGGATAAAGTTTTGTTTATTCTGTCGCTAGAATATCCAAAGTTTTTCAAAGAAGGAAGAATAAACAAGTGGAGGAGGCACCAGCCTTTAGGAAGTAATGTTTTTAAGGAAAATATATAGACTTATTATCAAAAATAAAATTATTTTTAAGAACATCTATTTTTTGGATTGGCAAGAGGATCAGCGAAAAATTCTAATATTTGAAATTATTTTTTAGCAAAAAAAAAACTGAGTTATATTTAGAATTGATATTAAATATTAACTAGTTTCAACCATATAATAACAAAATATATAATAATGGTGTTATATATGTTATAATTACTAATTTATTATATGAAATATAGTTTAAGTATAAAAATATACTGATTCATGATATTTTTATTTATTATTTTTTTTATTATTAACTAGCAGGGCCTTATCCAGCATTGGCTTTTATTTAGTTCACATATATATCTTACATGTTATTACAGGTAATTACTATCTATGAACTACTCTAGCCCACCGTGGATTATTATCGGATTTTACCTCCATATTGGCTTTATGCTATTGACGGCCATTTCAGACGAGTCAAGGCTAACGTGCATATGCTCCATTAGTGTCGTTATTTTATGTTAAGTTCTATTTACTAACCGGGAATGTTTTAAGGGGAAGTGAAAGGGGAAACTGGGAAGTAGTACCTATTATGGCGAATAGAACTCTGTAGAGGAAACCTCTAACCCAAATCGGACTATCGGTAACTTGCATGAAGAGACACCAGGTACCACGGGGAAGCGATCACCAAGCCATCTTTTCTCAAATCAGATGCCTTCTACACCTTTTTGTTATTCAACTTCTGGCGATCATTGTAGCACCAACCGGACAATTGTCACGCCACAACACCTTTTCTGGAGATCACAATCTTAACACCTACCGGATCGGCATGTGAACTGGCTTCTTATGAGAAATGACACATAACTGGTTATGGTGCCAGATACCATATTAATTCTATTCAATCGCCTTCATATGGGATTGAACTAGTATCTTGTGATCTGACCTGTGGAGCACTAACCACTGTGCTATAGACCCACAGGTCACGCTGATTCATAATATACAGTATTATCAAGCTTTAGTAAATTAAGTTTATATTAAATAAATTATTATTTTTCATTAATTGTAAACAAATTAATACAACTATAATAAAAAGTAATTAGGGTTCCAATCGATACCATTCGATATGGTATTTTGTAAAATCAATACCAAAATTTTTTTTCAATATCGGTATCAATAATTATCGAAAATTTTCAGTATGATATTTTAAAATACCGATATTGTACCAAAGTACCGAAAATATTAATACTAATTAAAATACAGAATAAAATTTTAATTAATATTATTTTATATATTATATGCCATTAATAATAGCATATAATCAATACTATTCAATATGATATTTTATAAAACTAATATCAAAATTTTTTTTTTGATATTGGTATGAATAATTACTAAAAATTTTTGATACTGTTATAGAAAAAAATATGATAGGTAAATAATAGGAAATTATAAGAACTTACCTAAATTGACCAAGACCGATGATTGAAAATATCAAAATACTATTATGATTGTAATCACAATTATGATCAAAAGTTTAATTATCTTACAAAGTTGTATCTAGAATATATATACATATATATATACTATATAAGTGAGTATTTTGTAACATGGTAAGCATTATAAGTCCTTTCAAATGCCATAGAGAAGGGTAAGAAATTTTATACTAAAAATTACATGAATTATAGTAGTGGATATATTATTGTAAATTTTAAACTGAATATCAGTTTAAGACAAATAAGATAATATAATTTAAATATTTAAAGCACAGTTTATCTGTTTTGTTTTTTTTCATTTTGTTTTTTTTTCAGATTTGTTTTTTTTTCTTTTTTTTTTTCTTTTATTTTTTGTCTTTATTTTAATATTTAGATCATTTTTGAGAATTCAAGTTTAATTTTTTTTTCAGGTTTTGGAATTTTTTATTAATTATATTTATTAAAAGAATATTTTTATGAAGTATCATATGTAACTTCACATTTATTAATAATTACATATCAGTTTACTGTATAGTTAATTTACATTTTTTTTTTTTTTTTTAACTCAACTAGCTAGGCCTTGCCTAACGTGCTTTATTTAGTTTACATGTGTATTTCTTTTA
>CAJVPV010003598.1:0-11075 GCA_910591835.1 Acaulospora morrowiae | reverse complement strand
GGTGAGTTGGATCGGGAAAATTTATACTTTGCATAGATTCTCAACTTGTAATAGTTCTTTATGATTAAATAAATAAACGATACCAACCTAATTGTGGGATTAAAAAAAAATATATATATATAATCCATATTATATTCTTTATTAAAATTATTAAAATAATATCTTACTGTAATTTTTTACATTTTAAGTCAAAATTTTTGATCAATATATTTAAATATTCTTTTAAAGTCTTTATTAAAATCTATAGTTAATTATTATTAGAAATATAAATTCATTTTAACAAATTTTAAAATATGTTAAATAAATAAAAATTTCATTTGGAAAATTTATCAATACTTACAATTAACTAATTATTTAAAAGAATCCTATACTTCAATAATATAACAATAAAAATTAATGATATTTAAAAATATTTTATTTTATTATAAATTTGATAGTTTTTTAATTTTATTTACAACTTATATAGTATAGTGGGTACGAACTAATTAGTTCATATCCACTTAGTATAGGTTATAACTACTCCATTTAGGTTATATTCACTTAGTCCCGAGATTTTAGGTTATTCCTACTCATAGTAATGATGAGTTTGCATTTGCGCCGTCATTTGCTGAAGTCAGTTGAGGTGCTAGCTGACCATATGGCAGAAGTCGACAGATACTCAGTGTAAGTGATGATGAGTTTTATTTGCGTCGTCATCCAAACTTCACAAACAGCCGATTGCAAGCATAAATTCGAGTGAATGACGAGCTTCAGGATTTGGCTTGCAAAGTTAGCCTATGGAGTTAGCCAAAGTTTTCGAACAATGGCAAGTAATGCGTGCAGAATGGATGAAATGAATTCATAACAAATTAGGTCAAAGGTTACATGAATAATATCTAATTTGAATTTTTATACGTTTTCTTCCTGCTACTTAAATAATAGTAAAAACTCTCATCATCATCAGGAAAACCACAGAACCTCCATCATTGTCATCGGAAGAACCGCAATACAGTCCATTGTCGCTATCATCAGAGAAATTCTCATCTGGAAGCTGTCTCATGTCAATATCGCTATTGACCCTATCGTAAGATTTCTCATCATCAGATAATTCCAAGTTACTGTAGAATCTAAAGAATCATCAGGTTCACTTACCTCTTCCTCCAGTAAAGATTCGACTTTCTAGCTTATATTATTATCCTCATTTACAGTTTCTGGTTTATCCACCGGCAAATATTTGTTATCCTCACTTATCATATTAGACAATGGGATAGAGGAGGCAGATTTTTCTTTCCTTCTCGCAAGAATTTTGCCGATCACTTCGTGAACTCGGTTCATAAAGTTGGGTTACATGTGTTAATATAGAACTTATCTCATCATCCCGTAACTTAGCCAGAGGCAAGCTCACATCAATGGTATAATCAAAGGATACATTATCTATAATATACTGAATTTCTTTTTTTGTTAATTTAGATATACTGTCAGCAGAAAAGGAATGAATGCGATAAATTTTATCCATATCTATTGCATCGAAAAGTTTATAAAGCTTCTTTGTTTTTTCGATTCTCTTACATAAAAGGCTACCAGAGGTGTCTGCGGGTAACTGTGCTTTTACTTATTTATTTAAAATTCTACTAACAGTATTGGATTCTGGATCAATTTTTCTTTCTGATGCTATTTCATTACGTCTTTGAATAAACGCCTTTCCAAATAGGCAATAACATGTGATAGCTTCTTAGGTTTTACGATCAGCAAGAATTATAGCATCACAAAGTTTTTCATATAAAAGCGTAAAGATAGTATTACTGAGCGCTTCATCCTGGGTAGTAGTTGTCACATCCCTATCTATATTATCATTATTAATAGAACTTGAGTTTTCCGAAATTTCTGACATGATTTTCTGTACTTTGTCTTGAGATCTAAGATTCTTTTCCTGACTCTTTTCTCTTATTTTCTCACCAATCGTTTCTTTGTACGCTATCCAGGAAATCATTAATTTTCTTCTCTTCCGATGATGCAGTTTTTATAGCAATAGAAGACGTGGAGGATCGGTTATTCTTTTTCTGGTATGTATCAGAATCAGATGTTAGATTAGAACTATTTTCTATTCGTTTAGGTGTATTATTAGAATTTGAAGTATTATCAGGTATATTAGATGCTGCAGTATCATTAGAATTTACTGGAAATCGCGAAACATCTTTTGTAGAAATACCTTTTTCTCCCTGTTCTAATATAGCGAGTCTGGTCTCAAGCTCTTTATTCTTTTGCTCTAATTCTTCAACTCTAACATCACGCTTTACATTTTCCTCAATAATTTGCTTCAACCTCGCATTCTCTGCCTCAATCTCAGCAAATATTAGTAGCTTCTTTCTAAGTTCAGGAATTTCAGTATCCTCTTTCCTAAGTTTGGCAATCTCAGTCAAGAGCTTGGCATTTAATTTTCTTAATGAATCGTTGGCGCGCATGTTCGATGATAATTTTTTATATGCGATGAAATAATTCAACATAGATAAAAAATGATATAAAAGAATAAATTGCAAGATTCGGTAATACATAAAGTTGTTTTATAAAGTGAAATAAAGTTTCGATCATCTAAGGCTCTAAACTATCTATATGCTAACACAACATTAATTCTAATCAGATTTCATTTGTCCCCAACATTGGTATTTTGGATAGAATAAAAGGTTGTCAGTTATGCATAAAACATGCTGAGTCAGAAATAAATTAACAATATTGACCTTAGTAAACCCGTCGACAATTTATGTTTTTTGCCTTCAGTAATGTTAATTAATTAATATGTTCCTTGAGATCCTAAATGAAAAATGATCTATTAGCTTGTAAGCCCAGAACTGCAAATGTTCGTATCTTTTAAAATTGCATGATGTCTCGTCGGGAATATTCGTACTTCATATTGCGGTATGAAATGGATAGACATTCTCAAAAGAAAATTAGAATTGGATATAGTGGCAAGGAATTATCTAGAATTCGAGATGTTTCTCACTTGAAATAACCATTATATCATTGAAAATAAAGGTTCTCTTCTGGTTTTTAATTATTTATGTTTTTTTCTCAATATCTTTGTATAAAAAAATATTACCTAAGTCACACTAGTCATACAGATTAGAACATGACTTATTTTATTATTAGTTTTGTGACCAGCCCCAAAAAGAAGAGCAAATCATGCATAGACTCAGCAGGTAATTCCGCCATCAACCTCATTTACAAGTATTTATGTGGCAGGTCATTCCGCTACGCTTGTGAGGGCTAGGTCTATGTTAAGAACAGGTCATTCCGTTCCTGATTTAACAGTTTCCATGGCGCGGACGGTAACTCAAATAAAATCGTTCACAGGCTCGGCAAGTAATTCCTCCATCAACCTCATTTACAAGTACTTATGAAGCAGGTCATTCCGCTACACTTGTGAGGGCTAGGCCAGTGTTAAGTGCAGGTCATTCCGCTCCCGATTTTAGCTGAGCACCAAAAGCAATAAGATACGAAAGAAATCAAAATAAGGTCACTTATCATCATTGATTCCACGTGATATTTAATTACGAAAATCACGTAAACGGTCGTACAATATCAGAACGCGTATCAAATCACTGATATATTTTAAAATTAACCAAATAAATAGTTTACCCTTTACTATAAACAGAGAATGCCAAAACCTTCATACCCTCTGGAGTTGGCAGATTGGTGCCTTCCTTTCAATGAAAATCTTCCTAAAGAAATTGCAACTCATTTTGTTGATCTTCCAGTAAAACGGTACGATGGGATACCTGAATTTTTGTGCTCCGTACCGGATCTTCTTAATACACCAAACGACGCATTCACGGCTTATACCACAAGTCTTAAATTAATATCAGAACAAGCAATCACGCCAATCGGGGTTTATAATTACTGCCAAAATTTGAGCAAGTTTATAAAGGGCCCCAACCGAAAAAATACTTTTCTCGAAAATGTTGAAAAAGCTCGAAGATATCTCCAGAAAAAAGGGTTTGTCGGAAGAGTAGAACGTGATGTGTTGGAAGTTTTTGAGAAAGTACGTGAAAATTTTGCGTCGGAACTGATAGAGAAAGTTCAAAAACCTACTACGTTTTTTCCACCGAGAAAACGTGCGCGTGTTACGCAAGAAGGAAAACTTGATGTCACGGGTGAAGATTTGATGAATTCAGTGACCGATGCTTCCGATATTTTCGGAAAAGTAACTTTTCCGTCATACTATAACAAACTTAAAACTATCTGGAAGACTCAAGATTCTGAGTCAAAATTTTACGTATTCGATTTAGGAGATGAAGACATATGGAATCAGATATATAGTGTTTTGGATGAGGATGAATTGGATTTGTTGTATGAAAGGCTAACATTGGAAGATGAAGAAAAATTCTTAAGTGAAAAGACGCGTGAGTATTTAGCGTTTTTTGATGATATTGTACCCGCTCAATCGAAGGGAGACGAAGCAGTTGATAGTTATCTTGTGGATGAAGATGATTACAAGCCTACAGAAAACAGTGAAGTGGAGAAAATAGTAAATCAGTTGGGCAGTGTATCCGAAAAATACCACTATCTATCTAACTTCTTTCCTATGCCGGCGGACTATGATCAACTCAAAATGCCTGATTTATTTATTGTCAAGGATGTCTCCAACCATTTTGACATCATCACCAAAATGAATGGTGCCATGAATAAAACTCCTGAGCAGACATTGACGGCCCATGTATTAGCATACATTTTTTTTATCACTTTTTGTTTTATTGACTCATCGCAGTATTTTTCATGTGAAAGAGACATATCTGCAAAGATTGATATTCAAGATAATGGCTATAAAGCCGATGGTGTATTAGAGCTTTTTGAGCGACCCAAACAAATTCCATTGTTTTTGCTTGAAGTGTCGGAAGGGCCTAATAACCCGGATCCAGACAAGATTAACGAAGATAGGCGTAGATTATTGAATGAGGGAGTCCTTGGCCTTAATAAATTTATGTTGAGTACCGAGTTACCAAAATTGAAAGTGTGCGAAACACTGAGGATTTTCTTAGCACAGGCATTTGGTAATTTTTTTTTCAATAATTTTAAACCTGCAGGTGTTTTTGATCTAATATATTCTTGGTTTTGTTTATAGCTAATAAACTTGAGATTGGCCAGTTAATATTTATTGGTCCTGGTTTATACCTTTTTGCGCCATTTACAATCCCAGTTCTTACTATTCCAACTTCTGATATCGATCTAAATAATGTACCTAGACTCATTAGAACACTTTTATGTTTACGATACAATATTGTTGAAAATATCAAAAGGTTTATAGAGTTTAGAAAGGAAGGACAAGAAAATATAGCGAAGTCAAAACCCAAGTATGCAACCGGATTCACACCAGAACGGCGAAAAGCTGTGACATTTGCAAATTTCTGCCAAAAATATCGAGAGAAGGAAAGAAAGAAAGTGAATGGTAGGAAGAGAGGTCGCGGTAGGGGCCGTGGTATGGGAATACAGGATTATGCATGAGTTTATGTTTCTATTTTCTTATAATTCATCCTGTTATGCCATAATCTAGATATTGATTCGAATATGGTTGTATAAACCTCTTTCAAGCAATATTTCTTCATATACTGACAGTATGATATTCGGGAAAGTATTTTGCAACAGGAAATTCATGCACCAAAGCTTAATTAATATTATTCTTAATTTCCGAAGTTAACAAATTTTGATACAAATATTTTATTTCCCATGTCTGTTGTTGAAAGCTTTATTAGCGAGGAGATTTGCCAATTCCACTTAAATATCCCGAGATAATAATATTTTATATCTATTGCAAAAAATCCACAGAAATATAAAAATAAATACTTCTTACCTTTATATCTTTTTTTTTCATAATATTCCTTTATCAACAATTTATTAAAATTTGATGGAAATTTACAATTTGAAGCCAAAAATATCCAAAGATGTGATGTGTGCCATCACGATTTTCTCAGAGGTATAAAAATTTTTTTCATGATTTGTGAACCAAGTTCACGAAGTGATCGGCAAGGAAAAAAATATTTTTATTTGATACAATATAAAGCGGAGAAGCTATCTATCCACTTATTTTTTGGTAATTTTTTCTTGTACGCGACGCCTCTTGTTTTCGGGCTCATTACATGCGGTTACTCTGTCTTTCAATAATCCTACGACTATACTGATCACCTGTTTTATATCCTTTTTCATGATTTATCTGATATTCACTATTGCTTGTACAAAAAATACCTTCGGAAGTGAACATGATAAAATGCCAATCCGTACCTGTTGACACAGTCCCATATATATAGTCATAATCCTCAATTTTAAATGCTTTATCTGCAGTTCATTTCTTCTTGTTCATGCAGAAAAAACTCTCAAATTGGTTTATATTTTGGAGGTAACTGTGAGGGGCTATCCAAACCCTTCTCTACTACTAAGGTTTTTAAGGCTGAGGCATAATAATTTGGTCTAAGTTTTTTCCTTAAACTCTACAAAACAAACTTACAATTCATCAATATACACTCATGGTGAAACAACTACTCAAACTGTTTCTTGGTTTCTGTTGTAGAAGCTCTTCTTTATTTAGAAATTTGGCCTTTTCCTTATATACATGCTAGTCTCATAGTAAAATTATAATAACTATTCTAACCATCCTAACTATTTCTACAGAGGCCTACCATAAATTTAAGGACACTTTTTTTTTTAAAATAATATAAATTTTAATAAATTAATAAATTTTAAAAATAAAAAAAACTCTCACCCGTTTACCACTGATTTTTTGAAAATTTTCTTTTTAGGAAATCTTCTTCCAAGAAGTGTCTCCTTTTCTTTATTTCCTAAGGCAATAAGCTTTAAATCCAAAGGACATAAAGACTTTAAGGAACACTATTGCATTGGAATGGGACCTCTGGTCAAGACCTAAGCAAGTTGAGAGTTTTCCTTAGCTCTTGGTTGCATGGGGAAAGGCCTGTAGCAGCCTTCCTTCATAATTTTTTGTCTTTAGGTACACGTACCTCCTCTTTATAACCATAATAATTGCTTTTTCCCTTACCTTTCTCTCTCTACAATACAAATTCAATCTTAACAACACATTCAAATATAGTTACTGAATTTAATGTTTGTCTTAATACAACCTTTGCAAATTTTTTTATTTTTTCTTCTCTATCTAAACATCAACACTATGTCATATTCCTATACTTTTTTATACTCTTTTCAAATCTACTCAAAAACCAAAATCAGTTTCACCCCATCCAAAGATCTACACTCTACAAATGACCAATAAAATTTCTCTATCCTTAACAACAACACCAAATCTGTTCAAACTTGTTTATAACCAGTCTTCTTTTAACAAAAAATTTCCACACTCAACAACAATATCAATCACAACAATATAACAATATTGATAACAAAAATGATCTGATAACTTACTGGATTAGGAGAGCGCATGACTTGTATCCTGCGCAGATTCTGGTAATCTTTACTTTACATGCATTCAAACAACAAAACAAGCAATTGAAACAGGTTCCAGTTATCTGATCCACTTATATCTCAATCACAACACTCTTTTAATAACCACATGACTTTTTATTATTTCAACAATGGAGTTGTGATCCATGAGCAATAATGCTACCATTAAAGAAAAAAGGTAGCCAAAACCTAACCAATGTAGATAAAAGTGCAATACCTTTATTGCAGGTAGAAGTGAGATACCAGGGAATTGCACCCTGTAATCTGGTAGCTTAAGCCAGTGCTTCTCTACTGCTGCTGAAGTCATGCCTAGCTATCAAAAAGGAAGCAATAACCTAGGTAGACACATTTGGTTTGTGCCCTGTAGGAGAAATTGTTGATTCAAAGATAATACACTCCTAAAACCTAAACACATCACCACTATAACTTTCTACTCTCCATAAATCATTAACTATATCTCTTACTTATAACTAAGCAGCATATAGTCAATCCCATATGCTATCAATATTTCTTCTCCTAAATCAAACTTCTATCACTCTTTCTTACAATTGACGATTTTGCCTAAAATGTTTTTTTATTTTTTATTTTTTATTTTATCATAGCAGATAGTTTCTTGGGTTTTTCTTTTTAAGTTTTTTCCAATGATATATCTGTTCATGGTGGCAGGTCAATATGTATTATCATATACTTCATACTTTATTGATTTTGTATATAATGTATTACATTTACTACATATAATTAATAAAGCCTTGAGGAAGACCTCACTTAGCATTTAAAAAAAAATATATTAAATATCAAATTAATTAATTTAAATATTTTTTTAAAAAAAAAACTCTTTCCTACTCCCCTCTCTACGCTTGAAAATTTTCTTTTTAGGAAATTTTAAGTTGTTTTTTTTTCGCTTTTTCTCTTTCCCTAATATTATTTTCTCTTCCTACTACTCTCTTCTTCCCTCTTCCTTTTTTTTCTCTTTTCTTCTATAAATTTTTCTTTTACATATACTCCTTCCTCTTCTTTTTTCATCTCTTTTTGCTAAAGTTAGATTTTTTCCTTCTCTCTGAAGTTTTTTTTCTCTAGGCCTCTCTTTCTCTTAAAGCTACCACTCTCTATCTTATCACTCCTCTGGTCAGTTGACTCTCTTCTCTCAAGAACCATATTCAGAAGTAGTAATTTCTTTTATGTTATAGGCCTTAAGAAGTTTTTCGCTTCCATAATTCCTTAGAAAAAGGACGGATGGTTTACCCCTCCAAAAGATTAGCATGGTCATCATTACCATATCCGGCATTGTTTACTTGTTGATGGTTAGACTAAATACATCTAAGAAGCCACTGTACAACTATTGTCATCTGAACTCCCAGGAAGTTGTGCCCCACTGTATTCAATATATGGCAGCCAATGCCAGTGTAGATTTTTACAAGTGATACACTGGTGTCTAGAATACCTAGTAAGATGGCACATGACAATCAAGAATTCTAGTTACCCCTGCAAACAGAGTTAATGTTAACAACAGATGTTCCTCAATCACCTCTCGACAATATAGGTCCATGTGCATAGTTAGGTAACAATGTCTTTAAGAAACTCCAATTCAACTCTATCCACTAGACACTTTTGCCACACTTGGAAAATAGATATGCCAAACTTCTTACATGACTTGGAGACCAACCTGTGAAAAGTGGTTGCAGTGCCTTTATGTGTAAAAAAATTAATTCTTTTCTTCTTCTCTTCGCCTGTTATACATCAAGCCAACTTTGGAAAGCAAGCGTGCCAAATCCCATTCATGACTTGGAGGCCAACCTGTATACTTGGCTGCAGCACCTTCATGTGTTTGGGTATTTCTAATCCTTCCTAGTTCACACTAGGCACCTGTCTAAGTATTAAGTCTAGGTTTTAATATTATATTTTACTAGTGCTTAGATGAGTTTATAGGACATTACTGGAATGGTCGGAACCACTTTTGTTGAGTCTTACATTAAACTCTTCTTAGCAAAGAGAGATGTATATTAGTTATTAGATTTGTAATATTGCCATACAGTAATTTTTTATAAATAATAAAGATACTAATAGCTGTTCTGGTATTAAAAAAAAAAAATTGAATTTAACTATTTAAATTTAACAATATAGTTAAATTTTTTTTTAAGATATAAATCTTGCAATCAAGCAAATTCTTTATTGATATGTTATAACACATATCATGTTAATACAAATTGATATTAAAATTATTTTAAAGAACTTATACAAGCCTGTAACTAAAGTTACTTTATATAAATTATTTCAAGCAAGTATCTTTTTTCAGATAACCAAATACTTATTGCTTAATAATTTGCTCTCGATTTATCTAGGGGCAGATTAATAAGTGATAGAAGTTCTATTAATCAGTTTAAAGTATCTAATCTGTTTTAGTCCATTTTTTAATAGGAAGAATTGTGTTTTGAGGAAATTAGTTTAAGTACTCTTATTATTTTATCATCTGAATCTTATACTGTTATATATCTATAACAAAGTATACTATAATACTTTTTATTACCTGTAGTTGATAAACCATTTAAGCTTTGCACCAAATTGGAATTGTTTAGGCTAGGATTAATTACTATATAGAAAATAAGTTTTGGTTAGGTTTAATTAGAATGGAGTACAGCCTGTTTGCATATCAAAATACAAGGAGAATCTTGATTAAGGAAGTTAGATATACATTCCTTAGCTTATTATGTTATCTGATTACTATAGATATGCTTCTGACAATTATTGTAATATCAACCAAATGATTGTCATATCCTGATATCTTTTCTGGATATTACAATCTTAATACCCATTGGATCAGTATATAAAATGGTTTTATATAAGAAACAGTACTTAATAGGTTATGGTGTCAAATATTATATATGTTTTATTTAATTGTCTTTACTTGGAATTGAACTGATATCTTGTGATCTGATCTGTAAAGTGCTAATTAATATACTATAGACTCACAAATCTAACAATATAATCAAATTTATTTAATAATAATTTATATTTTATATAAAAATTATAAAATATAATTTAGAATTAAATTAATTTAAAAAAATTTTTTTATTTATAAATTTATTTTTAATTCAAAATTTTTATTTTAATTAGTTAATTTAACTTGAATTATTATTAAAATTTATAAGAAAGCAACAAAAATAAAAAATATATATTTTTTAAATTAATTTAATAATTTAAATATATACTTAAGCTATCTATTAATATTATTTATAATAATTTTTGTCTGATTTTTTTTATTAGTTTATTTGCATCATTTTTATAAGCAATTATACAAAGTTTTTTATTATCAAAATTTTATTTCAATAATTTAATTAAAAAAGTCTTTAATATTTCTTATATATATATATATATATTGATTTGTTAAATTAATTATAATACTATTTATTTAGATTTTCAAAAATGACATTTTTATTAATAGTTATTTTATTATATTATTTAATAACATCTAAATTTATTGATTGTTAAAATTAAAAACAATAAAAAAAGTTTTTAGGAAATTTCTAATAATTTAAAAAGAATAGTTAAAATTTTTAATATATATACAGTAGTGGCAATAAATAATGACAATCAAGTGATCAAATAAAATTTACTCATTTTTTATTTTTAAAATCAGAAACTTT
>CAJVPV010003597.1:0-11076 GCA_910591835.1 Acaulospora morrowiae | reverse complement strand
ATTTTTCCCAGAATCCTTGTGTGTCGTTGGTATTATCTTTCCTTTCAGCCGAAACCCTTGATCTGTCTTTCTTAAGGTCTTTCTACGAAACAGTAAGCACGGTTTTTAAGTTAAATATTTGTTTCTTTCCTTAATCGCACATGTTTATAATACTAGTGATATGATTCATTCATACTGTATTCTATTTCATTATGTAATTATTACTACTGTTTTTTACTACAATCCCTCCTTGCAATGTATAACTACCTTGATTTTATCTATTGTATTAGATAATTAGGAATTAGGAAAATATATAAAAATTATATAAATAAAATATAATATACTGTATACTGTATATATAAACAGTATATAAGATATTTAAAATAAAAAATAATAACATTAAAATTCAAAGTAAAAATTTATTTAAATATATTTTATATAATAATCAATTTATAGCATATGTAATTTTTATTTTAAATAATATATTTACAGTATACTTATTAAAAAAATAAAAGTTATATAAAATATATTTTAAAGAAAAAGAAAAAGAAAAAATTAATAGTTTAATTTTTACTTTATTTTCTTGCAATCAAATTTTAAAAGATTATAAGTTTTTTTTTTGTATTATTTAAAAAATTTTTTAAAAAAAATTATTATTATTTTTTAAATAAAATTTTATTTCAATATAATACAATATGTTTTTGTTTTAAAATCTAATATTAAATAATATGTCAATAAAAGAAAGAAATAAATGATATTTTTTTTAAAAAAAATATTATATATAGTTTAATATAAAAGTTTTTGAACTTTTTTTAAAATTTGATTTTTATTAAAATTTTGAAGATATCAATATTTTAATCATTTTGAAATTTGAATTTCATAAATTTTTAAAATCTGAAAATTAAATAATAATATTATAATATAATTATCTTAATAATTAATTATTCAATATCAATAAATCTTTTTTATATAAAAGTCATTAACATAAGATTCAAAATGAATATTTATTAACAATATTATATATTGATATTGACAATATGTTAATTTTTTTAAAATTTTAAACTTATAAAGAAAAAATCACATGATTAATCAATATTATATAATTTATATGTTCAAATTTAGGGTTATATTATTAGAATAATAAATCTATACCTTAAATTTATTCAGTTTCAAAAATAATTATCCATATATTGTACTGTATATATCGATATATTAGAAAAGGCAATAAACATAATCCAATAAAACCATAACAGTATAGTAATTTTTAGTTGATTATGATAATTTTTAAATATTAAATCCATTATTTAAAACATTGCTAATAATGTAATGGTTTTAAACAGGACAGGTCATATGTTATTGTATCAATTTGATAAATATTAGCAAAATTTTATTACTATCTATTTTTGTTCTTGACAAATTGGTTATTATCAACACATGAAGATTAAAAGATTTTTATTTTTACTTCTGAATATACAAAATCTTTAGGATAATCAAAAAAAGGTTTTAAATTTAATGCAAATAAGTTCATTTTTGATATACCCTCTTGTATACAATTTATTCTTTCATAATAATATGTTGCAAATAATTTTTCTCAAGAATATTATGACAAAATAAAATGCAATGGTGACAAATATTTTTAAATAAAATTTTATGACTTTTATGAATCAAGATTTAAACAGACGGATTTTTTAAAAATTTGCTAAATTGGTTTCTTTTATTGTGATCAGGATGTAACAGCACATAACATGGTTGTTTTCTCAACTATTATTATGAAAAAGTGAAACTTGTACGCGTAACAAGTTCTATGATCTGAATCAAGCGATTTTTACGGATTCTCATAGCTCTTTACTATCAAATCCGTCCAATACAATGCAGCATAATTCGTGTTGTTAAGTCCTTATTGAATTACAAATTGCTGTCAAGACAATGTCAGTTTCATTAAAACACCAACTTTGGATTTGCCAAACGTTCAATCTTTGAATTACGAAGATGGCCAGAAAAAAATTCGAGTGTTTTTTTAGGATGAAATCAAAAACAATGAGCTCATCAAAACTCAAGTTGGTCTAATGTGCCGAGTACGTAATTTGGAATGACGTGGAGGTCTTCGTCCACATTGCATCACATCAAAAATTCCTATGATATCACTTATGATTAATAACATCTTTAGAATAATCGAATGAATCCCAGACTAGGTAATCAATGCGATCGATGGTCACATTCCACGATCAAAGGGGAATACAGATCATTTTTAAACTTTGCAACGATTTACATCTTGAACAAGGAAATTCAAAGAATACAGTACAATGAACGTCCGTGAAGATCAGTCCATTAGGTTGAAGTTGCAAGCTTCGTGTGTATTAAAAGATTCAAATAAACAAACACTTCAGATGACCTTGAATCGCCTTTTATCGGATGTCGAAAAAAGTGAAACCATTAAAGGTGAGGTTTGTATTGACCATTTTGTGTATTTTGTAATAATGCAAGGTTTTCTTTTTCGAATTCAAGAGTATAAATCAGCAGAAGCATCACGTCCATTGTTCCTTAATGAATCGTGCACCTCTCATGACCGGTCTAATCTTTCTTCAGAGCGGTCGAGATTCCGTCATCGATCGAATTCTTCGCTGAGTGCAACCATGGAAAAAGGCAAACAAAGAGAGCGGGAAACCGCTGCTGTCGCTTCTTTGCCCGCTACAACATTGGCTAGAATTTCCCGGATTGATTCTCGTTCGGAAAAGAAATCATTCATCTCCGAGATATCCAAACCTTTATATTCTCGATCTGGAAGCACTCTCTCGGAAATGAGTTCAAAGGAATCATCTTCAAGGTTCAACAAATAAATTTCATGACAATGGCGATATGTTAAAACGATTAACCCATCTCTCGTCCTCTCCCTATCACATTAAAAAATATTTTTAAAAGGGTTTCTCTTGATGGCAGTGTAATCGGTGAGATGAAGAGATATAAGGAATCCGAGGTACGAAGATATAATCGCACGTTGTGCGATGAGGTTGCTAATGTTGGTAGGTCATTGCTTTCCCTGATACTGTACCGTATACGGTATCTGTTCATTTTCTGTTTACGCCAAGAACTGTTTTCAATATAACCATCGGAGATAAAAAATAAAGGACGTGAAGACTTTTCCATAAACAATTCATTTGAGAATCGCCGAAAAATTTTGCTCGAAAGCATGCAAGAAGGGAACGCGGTGATCTCAAGAATCATAAAATCTAACGAAGGGATGATTAAAAAGAT
This sequence comes from Acaulospora morrowiae, assembly GCA_910591835.1. Lineage (NCBI taxonomy): Eukaryota > Fungi > Glomeromycota > Glomeromycetes > Diversisporales > Acaulosporaceae > Acaulospora > Acaulospora morrowiae. The sequence continues at coordinate 7,845 of CAJVPV010003597.1, read as the reverse complement.
CGACGAAATATTGACTGAAGTACTTGTTGTTATTTGCTCTTGACACAGAATCTTTAAATGCGTGATCTCACTTTTCGAACTTAACATATACTGTAATCCAGAATTAGGCATTCTCTGTACAAATTTACATGTCGATGAGTATCCAAAATAAGTACTGTACTGTGCATTGAAAACCTTTAAAGCGTGTCATGGTCACATTACATGAACACATACTGTGTACGATACGGCATAACGATAATTCATTGCATACACTCGTTTGATGGTATGGTTTAATCAATTTTATTAACAAATAAGAATAAAAAAACTGACATGTGAAATATAAAGTGAATTCACGAGGAATAATGAAAGAAAAAGATACACAGCATAATAATAATTCTTATTGTTCTCATAAGCTATCTGTAATACATCGAAATTAGTAAAAGAAAGTTAAACACGAAAAAAATATCTCGTCCACAAGGATATGCTGTCGACATTGAATTCGGAGATACTGTATAAAATATTTGTTTCTTAACGAAAGATGACCAAAAATCGTGGCAATGTAGACTAAAAGTAATTTAATGTTTATAAGCTTAAAAGGATCAATGTGTATTATTATCAATACGTACAGTATATACATTTTAAAATCGGTGACCTTACCGCATTGGAATTAACAATTATATAGTCGGTAGGAGGAGTGGGAGAAATAATATCCACACAAAAAATTGCTTTATTGGATCCATAAGTGTAGGAAATAGAAGTGGCGGGAGATTTCGCGAACCACATTTGGTTAACACCACTACGAGAATAAGAAGTTTTATTTCCTTCTCTAATGATCCCGCAGACGCCACAACCTGCATTACATGTCGGTTCTTTGCGGGAAATCAGATTTACAGGATCGCAAGTAGACTTTGTGCCATGATACATTTTGTACAATGCACTTCCCGAGGCGGCCATGTTACTTTTCAAGGCGTTATGAGCCTTAACAATGTTACTTGGCATCTGCAAGAGTAGAATTCCTAAAATTGTGACCTGAGGCAATGCAGATGAGAACCTTCGTTGAATACGGATGTAATCCAAATTATTGGTAGAGAGTGGAGTGATTTTCGTGGAAACCAAAGAGTCGGAACCTTTCCAATAACACGCAGGACTACAAAATAAATAAAAATTTTTTCTCTTGGGTTGAATATATTTTGAATTTTTGCATCCGTCTCGAGCACATTTTCTTGGGATTTGAGCGCAAGTTCGTCCGCAATAGTCGAAGACTTTTCCGTCGGCTTCCACATATTTAAGTTTACGACATTCAGAGTTAGAACATTTTCCGACATTCGCCTTGTAAATTGAAGCACAAGTCTTGCTACAATAAGGATGTGCGTATCCATCCGCTTCCGTGTACACGGGCCTGTTACAATCGGAACGTGCGCAGGTGGCAACTTGTTCGATTCTTCACAAGTTTAATAAGAAAAGAAAGAATTACTGTTTTCATGGTCAAGATCTCTTGATGTTCAGGACAGTGACTTCTTACCTCATATTAGTAGAGACACCTGTAACAAAATTGAGGATAAATTCTCGGAAAGACATTTTCAATAATGCAAACGGTATTTGAGCTTTATATCAGTTACGTAATTAGGATGCTATCAGATCAATCACGTAAACTCTTTGCACAGAGTCAATTTTCATAAATGGCGTAGAACTTATTTAATATGTCAACGACGTGACTATTTTACTGTGAAATGACTTTGCGCAGTCTATACATTACTTCATTAATTAAACTTTTTAGTTCCGAAAAGATTATAGTAACCTGAAGTCCATGGTTGTGATATCAAGTGAATGTCATGCGGAATCTGAAATAAAATCAAAAAATCCGACGTACTGTACTGTACAAATTGCCTACGTACACATGATTCGAAATTATTTTATTGCTTTTATTATAACAATTTTATAAAATATCCCGGCTTACAGTAAGTATTATTTAATATGTACTGTACATACAATTGCTGCTGTCTTAACGCGAGCATACCTTTTTATAGTGCATAAATTCTTTCTGTATGCTAGTTATCCCTTATTATTTTTAATCATCGGAAGAGAATTCGTACTCAAATAAGATGCGTATTATATAATACGATGTTGAACATCGTGAAAGCCCTCCAAATAATTTAACTCGTTCAATTCAGGAATTATCCATCTCTCCCACTTGGCCCCATATGAACGATAATTTAAAGACATCCGGCGACACTCTTCAAACATTAATTGAGTCCTGAGTTCTTGCAGCAGCTCACCCAAGCGATTCAAACCTCTACCATTTCGACCCCCATCTCCCCAATAGTAATCGTTGGCAGTATGTTCGTGAATTCTTGCCGTTCCAGTGGAAAGGATTAAATACTTCAATTGTTTATGCTGCGTGAATTTACACATCAAGGCTTTTCTCATAATATGTTCCTTGTATGGATTCCCTTTAGGAAATTCCCAATTACCACGTTTCATTCTGTCATATTCGCGCGCAGTCCTAAAAGCGTCACGTGCATAACTGTGGTTACGAATTTTTTCGCGAAGTTCCGGATTATCAAATTTCGAAGCTTGAACTATCAATTGTAAATGAGGTTAAATACGCAGAAGCATAATCAATAGGTTGGAAACAGAACAGTAATCACATATTTATTTGGTGTCTTACAATAGTGCTCAGTTGAAGGCCACACCTGACTATCAATAAAAACCGGAGCTTGAAAGAAATTTGTGAATTCATAATACGGTTCAGCCTTGTTGTAAAATTTGACGATTCCTTCTTCGGCACCGGAGGTTTTATACTACAATAATGACAAAGAAAGATTCCATTAATTTGTTAAACAAAACGATTAGAAAAGATAATAATTATTACAGCCATTAAAATTACCTCTTCATAAAAAATATTCAAAAGTGCTTGTTTTTTACCGCTGGTTATAACAGCGTCTGCGCCGGCCTCAAAAAAATTCCACCGAACATTGGAATAACGAGTAGTATAAATTGCAATTATTGATAAGGTTTGTTTGATAAAGACTTTGCGTAATTCCCAAATAAAGTCGGCATTCAGTTGAGGATGGATAGCGGAATGACTTGATACAAACAAGGTAATTCTCCACCCATTGGCCCAGCAGTTCAACGCCACGTCGGTAATAAAATCTTTCGCTCGATTGCAATTATCTGGACTGTATGTAGGAACACGACAGAATATGGGATGAAATCCTAGTTTATGTAACTCTTCAGGGCTTGGAACAAAATCAATACTCGGACCGAAAGAGAAAAAAAGTGCAACCGATCTTATTTTTTCTCTGTTTGTTGGCAAATTACGAATGATTGCTTCAAATCTGGAGATTGATTGAGGTTCATTAGTGTATCCTCCTACGGGTTCATGTGGATTTTGATCCCTGGCACCGTTTCTTCCATTAGAATTTCCTCCCTGATTTTCTCTCACGGAACCTCCGGAACAACCTGATGTAGTGTTTCCCATCTCGGTAAGTGGAATGGGATTCGTATTGCCTAAAGTTTTTCCTATTTGAGAAGTTGCACTGGAATATTCACCATAATAATTGTTTTTGTCATCGTTCTTCAAAGGATCTAATTCTTTGGAATCATCATCATCGATAAGCGGGGCATCTTTCGAATGTGTATTCTGGTATGGTAATTCCATCTTCACTGGTTGAATTGGAGGAGGACAGTGTTTTGGAGCCGGCTCATTATAAATGGTATCAATATCAATTACTTCATTTGATTCAGAAGGGTAACTACCGGGAATACTATCGATATCAATAAGATTCGAGACGACTTCAGGTGTCGCCTTTTCCCCTTCATTATCATTTTCTGTAAGTTTTTTACCATCGACTTTATTAACATGATCATTAATAATATCAACATTCCAGAAAGCTAACCCCCAGCCAATCGACCTCTCGCGCAATGAATTCAAAGGAGCGGTAATTATGATAGGGGCCTTATATTCACCTCCACTGAAAATGTTTCCATAAACGACAGGAAGTTCTGGATGGATAAATTCTTGTTTATGGATAACTTCTCGTTCAGAATTCTTTTTTTCCTGTTTCTTTCTTTTAATTCTTTTCCGATTTCTCTCATTCTTTGTTTTTGTTCTTCTCAGTCCTGACATCTCTTTTTGGCACTTTTCGCACAATTGTTTTTCCGAAGTTGTAACGTTAGGCATGTTCATGTCTATAATGTCTTCTTCAGTCTTCTCATTTGTGTTTTTCGAAAAGAAAGTGATCAATGAGCTATAGCCGCGAAAAATTTTAACGTAAATTAGATGCGTGTTGTTGAAAAAATAACGTTCTAACATTAAAAAAAAATTTTTTCTTTTCTTTTTTTTTTTTTAACTAATATAGATTTATATTACACATTTATTTATGTGTGTTATGTATAAAGCTTAGAGAGCGGTATGATCTGACATTCTTTCGCCGAGTTTGATTTGTTAGCTAAAAAAAAAAAAAAAGGCATTTGATTAATAATCTGATCGAGTCAAAGATGACATCATTATAATATCAGGAACTTATTTTAAGAGATAAAGTACCAAGAGTTAAGCAGCTTTTTTTCGCAGTTAACATTTGCCCGCTCGTTTTAGGACATGATTTGTGTAATTGATAGTTGCAAAAATTCTGCGAAGGACGAAGATCATGAATTATGCCCCACCCATCTAAACATATGGATAGGTATGAGGGAAAAACTTCTCTCAAGTATTTTTACAAAGAAATTCTCATCGGCACTTATATCATAACGTAGCGAACCCTTCGGTTCTTCCGAGCACTATAAGGATTCAAAATTCGACAAAGTACACGAATTTGGTTGAGATCCCCAAGGGATCACCATCTTTCCTAGAGGTAGAAAAAAAATTCATGAAGGATTGGGTGAAACCGAATGCGAATGGTATTTAACTTAATATCTTTTAGTACAAGTTTATCTTTTTTTACTAATATTCATTACGTATAGGTGTAAGAATAGAGGCGATATACAATATATACCTGCACCCCGAAATCGTTCAAAACTATAAAAATTATCGTGCGCAGGTTGAAGATCGCGGGAAATATAAGGCGAAGGGACTTTACGAAGGAAATGAAATGATACTTTATCATGGAACGGATCATCTGTGCTCAATAATATTTGATACTGATAAACAAAGTTTATTGTGCAAAGGAACAAATTGTGGGGGATGCGGAATTTTGATGAATGGTTTTGACATGGCCAAGGAAAGTAAATGACAAACAGATATACCTATGTTCGTTTTTCTCTATGAAACGTCATTTATATAAAGAACCAAAAATTTATCCGCTTCAGGTTGGTCAAAATAACCAAGGAAGAAGCTTTCAGAGACTCGGACAGGGTCTTTATTTTACTCCATATTCTTCAAAAGCTCATTATTATGGGCACGGAGGAGTAAGCACATTGTCTTACAAATGAGCTTGATCTTGGAGTTTGAAATTAAATAAATTTTTATTTTTTAAAAAAAGCAAAAAGTGTGTCCGAACGACAGTTCCCGAACTTGCAGAATAATGTTTATGTCAAAAGTGGGTGTCGCATATCTTTTGTTTGTTTTTTTTTATTTTTTTTAATTAAAAAATTGAAATCTTTTATTCCTTTACTATGCTATATCAGATCGTAGTCGGTAATCCTTGGCAGCCCCATTGTGTTAGTCAAGATGCCCGCGGTCCCCCAGAGGGATTCGATAGTACCTGGGGAAAAAAAGGTATGCTGAAATCAACTATACGTCAGAGAATAAATTGATTCAAATCAATTTATATTATACACATTTGTTAAACTTATAGGAAACTGTCCCCATGGCTCGTCCGTGTTGGTGTATGAAGAATATGCGATTTACCGGTGGGAATTAATATTGAAATTCTTTCGATTTTTTCAGAATGATTTTGTGAGACTCATCTATTTTCCCTGTAATTTTTTTATAAAGTCACGACGCATGTCTGCCAGTGAGATACATTGCATACTCTTATACAAGCACTGTCGAATAATTTCTGGGCTATGCATACTGGGGAAAGTATTGAAAGAACCCGCCGTATACAGTACCGTACAATATTTGTTTATCTGACTGCGGCATCACCGCGTAAGTAATCAACGAAAATAATTCGAGATCCAAAGAAAAAAAAAACCACATTCTGACCAATAAACAATCTTACAATTTGATACTGTATAATGATTTTAATTTACTATATACTGTAATATCTAACAATATATATTGCCTTAGTCAATATCATGGTATGTACAGTATGCCAAAAATCAAATAAAACGTAATTAACTGGCAACAGTACATACAGTATGTTATTCACACAGACAATCTGGTTTCTTTTCGTTAATTATTATTTCGAAGAGATGATTTACCCCTTCCTGAGAGACTTTGTGATGCATTATGTTGTTTGACCAATTTCCAAGCTCAAAAATCGTTCTTCGTTAGTTTGAAGTAAAATTAATCAATACACGAAAATCAATGATTTGTCTTAATTTCGAGAAATTATAGTGGACAATAGTAAAGGAAATATGGTTCGTTCAGATACGTATAGACATTTTGCCTCAATTAATGAAAAGGAGTTTCCATAATTGACGAATAACCTGTAACTCTCGTTAATAATTTCTGAATATATAGTGTCTATACAACTTTTGAAAAAAAAATACATAAATGTTCTTGTTCAGATATTGGTAAATAATCAAATTTTAGGTACCGTAATTACAATTAAAAATAATTTAAATCACATGATCACTAAATTTACATAAAAATTAAAAAAAAATTATCAGATATGCAGTATATGTACAGAGTATTATGACATATTTGAACTTTTATAAATAAATTTTTCTTTTTTAGAATACGATGTGTAAAAGATTAGCAACATCTTTAACGAAATAGCTTTTTAATAATTAAACATTAAAAAAAAAATTATTTTTTCTATTGCATAAATTAATGATTCTAGTAATACACAAAAATTCAAATTATTAATGTACAGTGTATACTTAAACTTATTAGATATTTATGTTTTTAATTGAATCTTACATATTTAGAAAAATTGCAAAAAAAAAATTAAAGCAAATTAAAAATATTTCAATTATTATATATTGTTGAAAAAATTAATATACTTGTAACAATAAAATAATTGATATTATTTCATTAGATCATATCACTGTAAATTTTATTATTATTTCATAATATACAGTATATAAAAAATAAAAAATTATTGGTTATTTTTGAATTTTTATTTGAAAATATATTATTTAAATTTATTGCTAAAAAACTTTAAATTTATTTTTTATTAACATTCTGAAATAAAATAGTATTTTGCTACAAGAATTCAGTAGCCAAAGTCCAAAATTTTAATATTTTTTAGGATTAATAAAAACATATGGATAGCAGTTCTGATATATCCAAACATTTGAATCCTAAACAAAATTAGTTAGACTGCATAAAAATGGAATCTCTGATATTTTTGAAAATTTAAAATTAAAATCTAATTAAAGAAAAATATTTATAAAAGTTTATAATTCCTTTTGATACAATAGCCTTCATAACATAACATTTTATTAGAAAATAAATAAACTTTAAAGAGATCTTTAATATGGACACTAACATATAATATAATTATGTTTTGTTCAATATTATTTATATATGCAGTTATTAAATTTGGCAACTTAAGTCAATTAAATTTTATTAAGATATTTATTAAAAAATATTAAAATCATATCATATTTGGCTTCTTGATTTCTAGATTTAATAGTTTATATTAATCAAGAATTACAAGTTTCAAAACATTTATTATAAAATACAGAGGATGGACAAAAGTTTATGGACAACTTTTTTTTTTTTTTAAAATAAAATTTAATTTAAAAACTAATTTA